>NW_019291584.1:40922-75774 GCF_000500325.1 Leptinotarsa decemlineata
GATTGTCCTCTGAAAAATTATAAAAGAAAAGCTCTTAAAAGGCGTTTCATGGAAATATAACATGTTTTCGAAATTTCCCTCTCTATTTACTTCAAAGTATCATATTTTTTTCCAAATAAAACTGAGATTATAAATATATCTGTTATTTTGTTTCTTGTTTTCGAATTTTTGTAATGTAAAATGAAAATAAATATTTAAAAGAAAACGAGAGCAAATCTTACAAAACCATTGATAATTTCATGAATTGTGAGTATAAATACACCCAAAATCAATCTTATATCTAGGGCAACAAAACCACTGTAGACCAGTGTAATGATGCATCGTACATAAAATTAATTAGTAAAAATAATTGTTAATTGAAAACTGTAATATAACTGCTTTTAATAATTAACTGAGACATTGAAACATTCCAAATAATTTGTCATTTGAATCATTGATATAATTGTTACCAAATATAATACATTACAGATTAAGTGTTTTGGAAAATGTTTTGAATTTTTTTTTAATTATGATGATAACAACATACACCCGATATCAATCAATAGCTTATTTAAGTATCTCAGGGCAGGCAGGCCCACGTGTGAAGCACTGTCCAACCAATAAATAATCCAAATGGACCTACCAAATCAAAAGTGGGAGCACCCGTTACGAGTACCAGGCTGACCACCACGACGTAACCGACCACCGGCAGAGTAACAGTCACCATACTAACAAAACCGTGCCTATAAAGCTGTCTTTAACTTCAAAATGAATTAAGGTGGCCCCACAAATAATGTATATAAACGAAATGAACCCAAACCCATTAGTCAGGCCGGATTAGCAAAACGAGCTCTCGGCCTTGTTGAAAAGCACGTTTTCGGTTCGTATAAAAAAATCGCGAATAACAATGTTTTTGTTCGACTGCTGTTTTGCATGTTACGAGCTTTTTTATGAAAGTATCGTGTTTCCATAATACGGATTGAAGGGGTCTAGGTGGTGTTTATTTGCAAATAAAGTGTTATGTGCTTGTTTTGTTACTTACGAGTTTTCCTGTATTGTGAATTTAATGCCCATTCGTCCTTAGTAACATAATATTTCTCAAGAATCCGCTTCAGGATACATATTTCATCATATATGCCTCACTGTAGATCAAACTTATAGTGGCTTTGAATACTTTCATATACAGTGCTTTTCAGATGAAAGTATCCACCTTTAATAACTTTTGTAATACTGGTATTTAGAAAAAATCCAAAAACACCTCAATTTATGTTGGAAGGGGCAAGCATTATGGCTTATTTAAACTTACTTGAAAAGCCACCCCCTCACCCCTAGCATCATCCCTTTTTTTTAAATTACTTCTCATATTTTTTATGTTAAATTTGGATACTCCTCTTTGAGCTGGTTTCAAAAATGTATAATACTTGTAGGTTAAAGTGGTTAGTTTATGAGATAAACAATTTTTCTTTTAATAGCACAAATTTCACTTAATTTTTACTATCACCTTATTTGCCTGTAATAAAATGGGTTGTACAACAGTTCAAACTCTTCAATCTTTTTAACTTTTCCAAAGTGACCTTTTTAGTATTCCGTTCTTCAGAAAATATGACCAAAATGACGTTCAGGGTAAGGTCTCGAGTTTTTCTGTATCATAAATTTAATGACCATTCGTCCTCAGTTACATAATATTTCTCGAGAATGCGCTTCATGATACATACTTATCACATATGCCTTACTGTAGATCAAACTTATAGTAGCTTCGAATAGTTTCATATACAACTTTTCCAAAGCGACCTTTTTAGTATTCCATTCTTCAGAAAATGTGATAAAAATGACGTTCAGGGTAGTCTCAAGTTTTCCTATATCGTGAATTTAAAGCCCATTCGTCCTCAGTTACATAATATTTCTCGAGAATCCACTTCATGATACATACTTATCACATATGCCTTACTGTAGATCGAACTTATAGTAGCTTCGAATAGTTTCATATACAACTTTTCCAAAGTGACCTTTAGAAAATGTGACCAAAATGACGTTCAGGGTAAAGTCTCAAGTTTTCCTTCTAGTTTATTCACCGGTTTTCAAAATACCGTGTGGGTACGGTTAGCGTGTGGGTCACAGGTAAACAAATTTCAGGCACTCGATTGAGTTAAGGACCTCTGTCATTACCTACAGTGGTGTATAAGATATATGAAACATACCTGAAAATTGAAAGCACTTCATGTGGATTCAATTTGGAAGAAAATATTTTATTTATTCAAAGAATCTTTGGGCGTCATATTCATCCTACAAAAACTGCAAAGAAACATTTGACAATAATAGTTTCCCATAAACACTGCTGCAAGAATCATATCACGATCTGATCTGATCTAATATAGATCTGATGAGAAGAAAAGTCTAAAATTCTATATGATTTCAGCAATATTCAACTCACCCAATAGAAAAATAAAGCTCCAGAATTGGCAACCAATAACGGAATCTTCCGGAGGTTGCAATTTTCAAAAAGCTCAGCAGTTGTAACTATAAGACTGCTCATATAGGACAAGAGCAGTGAGGAAATCGATATGGTGAATATTGAGTTGAAGGTATCAACTATATTTTTAAGTTGCAGCGTGCATCGTAACGTATCTTTTATTTTTCTCACACAGTCTTCATCCTTCCTGATTGCCAAAGATTGGGACATCCATCCAAGAAGCACCAATTCACCACTTTCCGATTTAATAAACTCAGCAGGAGGTACTTCATAATAATCTGAATATTGCTTGGCGAGGGAAGTTTTCAAGTGTTTCGTTAGAGAAACAATCAAATCAGTTACGTATGTCAGAAGAAGTGCCTCCAGAAAAAGCATTAATTCAATTATTATTTGGGAAATTGATAAAAAAGTACCTGCATCGTTCAATATATAGATGCAAGAGACTTTCAGTTCAAGAATCACCAACATTATGGATATTTTCGACAAAATAGCAGCATTGCGTTTCATGAATGTCTTCAGCTGTTTCCTGTCTTGGGGGAATTGTAACAATCCTGGGGTTTTCATTGTAGATAACGAGTTGAAAAACATAGCAATTTCTTGAAATCTCGCATATCTGGTTAATATTATGACGAAGCATGAGCACAACGATATGTAATAAAATAATACATTTGCATGTATTTCGTGTTTTTGGTAGATGTTTCGAGAAGATACTAAACTTGTACACAATATCGTGAACAGGAAGATACCATAAATTTTTCTATTTTCATCAACACTGCGTTTACTCTCTTTGACCAAACTGATGGGGAGGTATAACCCAAAAATCAAACTACTTTTGTTGCAAATGTGTAGTAGGTACCACGTATTATCGGAAGAGTCCATTTGTACTAATTGGAACTCTACAAAAGTTTCAGGAATATCCAATGCGGGCAATTGATTTTCTCAACAGATACATCCAGAAATCAATTCCCCATCGAATATTCAGATTTCAATCAGTGATAAAGAATACTCACACGAAACATTGCATTTCAGCAATATAATAAATTGATTATAACACAAAATTCTTTGCCACTCCACCTAAAAAATTTAAAATTTGTTTTTTTCCAATATCTGTTTTTCCGTAATCCATCTATCGCCCCCTACAAGTCGATATGTATGCAAGCTGAGAATTGACGAGGTCTTCACTTTTCAACCTGCTATTTCTAGCACAATGATGGCAACCTTGATAAAAGTGTAGGAGGTAAACTTTTCTATTCACCCCGATAAGATACTTCATGAATTCACAGTAAATTTCCCGAAGGAAAATGTATTATCATCAGTAATTTTTCGTTTATGATAATTTTCCTATCAAAAAAGAGATGACAAATGATAGAGATAATCATTTGAACGTTGTGTAGACCAAAATACGAGAATGCCTTAAGAATTAAAAAATTCTCATGTTTTTTTCATCAATTTGTCATATTTCCGGTTTTCTTCGACATATATTCTGAAAGACTCTTGTGACATTTGTCGAGGAAGTACAAAAATGAAACAAACCGAGGTGCACTGAATAGCTTATCTCTTCTATCACTGTAGAAAGTTCTCCATTACAATTTAATTTTTTTTTCAGATTGTAGAACGAGAAAATATGCAGGAAAATTGATGAAAAGTACTTCGAAAATTATCAGACATGGTGAGTGGTGGAATTTTTATTTTACTTTTTTCAGTATCGCTATGGCGAAAACTGATTGCTCAATGAAAAGTTCTATTTTCCTTAATTGTAAACAAGGAAAATACAGTTCTCTGGGGTTCAAATGAAAGTCTTCCTTCAAGACAATTTATATTCATGGGAAATTTACAATCAACAAAAATCACTTAAGTTCAAAATATCATGACCGTAACCGAACTTTTTTTTGTTGCAAACAGGATGAAATTAACCATTAATAATAATAACAACAATAATGTTTATTCACCAGCGATGGAAGAAATTTCCAAATACATCGTAACCGATTTCAGATAGAATACAAAGGAAAATATTAAACAATCAATTGTTAATTAGTGTGGGACAGAATTCTCCAAAATACCAAGACATTCTATGTTATAACCGTTTCAATGAGATCTTTGGAGAGATAAAAATTTTTAATACCTTCAAAACAACATTATTTAATTACCTAAATGTAAATACTTTTTATACAATAGAGGAGTATCTCACTGTTTGTATGTATATAAAAATTGTCTGTGAGTTTTTCATATTCTCTTGTGAGTTCTATAATGTTTTTGTGAGTTTCAATAATATATATTTTGTACCATTGTGTAAAAAACTTTAACGATGAATAAATTATCTGTATCTGTATGCTCTAACGGTTGTAACTAAATCTTATATTCAAGTTGCAAGATGATGAGAAGTAATGTTAAAATTATTACAGTTATCATGAACAACATAGAGGAGTCCACAGGAAATGTTCCTGCCCAGAACTGAACTTTCCTAATTCTCACATGTTCAATCAAAAGCTTTAGGTCTTCTTCAATAATAATTTCTTGGGAGTTCTTGCTGTGAGACGGAAAGTCCAGAAGTAATTTATAACAGATGTTGGAAGTTTTTCTTGCTTCATTCGCTGTTTCCTGGCAAGACAATGCTAAGATGACACCGAAAGTCTGAAAAATGGCCATTATTAAAAGATAATGCTGTTGATTTACTTCTAATACAGGGGTTTTACTAATGGTATGCCAAGATTCAGGAAGTTTTAGGAGGTTTTCTTGCTTCATTAGTTGTTTCTTGGCAATGAAATGATATGATGACACCGAATGCATAAAAAAGGTAATCATGAAAAGATAATGCTGATAATATACTTTGAATAGAGGGGTTTACCTGATCATATGTGAAATTTCAGGTAGTTCAATTCAGGGTTTTGAAGTAAATGGTGTTGAAGTTTCGAAAAAGTGTTTTTGTCATAACTTCATGATAAACCATGGATTTGTATGTGGAACTTATAACACCTCTGCTCTTCTGTTACTCAGACTCGTCATTCAAAGACATTTCACTAACAAAAGTGTATTTGTGGTTCAGCCATTTATCACTGATGAGCGCGAAAGATCGCTATCTGGCTTGAGATCATGCTTTGTTTTTGTAAAGCATGTTCTCAGAATGCCTGTTCATCAATGTGGAGCGTATTTGATTTTAATTTTTCCACATATTTAAAAATTTCCTACCCCTGATGCTTGATGAAAAATCCAATATGAATTGGAATACCACTTAGGTTAGGTTAGGTCCGAAGTGAGTGAGTCTATTCAACCCTCCACCGCTATCTGCAAGGTTTATTGTGGCTCTCACCTATTCACACTCGACCAAAAAAACCCAGTTTCTTGACGAAGTCGATTAGTTTATATGGTGAGTGGTCTTTCAGGTCAGATGGTGAGAGTACGGCTCTGTCGAACTCTAAAAAAACTGATTCGGTCCCCAGCGGGGCAGGCACAAAGTATGTGCTCTGCTGTTTGATCATTTCCTAAACAGACGCAACACACACCGTCTTCCGACAGTCCCAGTCTCTGCATATAATAATTCAAATGACAGTGACCTGTAAGAAGGCCTGTTGGGCATCGTAGTTCATCCCTACTGTAGTCCAACAACTGTTTGGTATCAAGCTTTAAACGAATATAAAGGCCTTGGAGTGAGCCAAACCTAGATAATTTTGCCAGAAATCAATAAATCTTCTTACCATCTAGGTGTTCAATCTTTGTTTGGCAGAGCCTAAAGTGATGCCAATGATAGGTTCTGGTCCGATGAAGCTGCTTGCAGCACCCTCCTTTGCAAGGGAGTCAGCCCCATTGCCTTCCAAGCCAGTATGGCCAGGAATCCAGATCAGAGACAATATGTTACGTCTTCCTATCGAGGAGAGTCGTTTTTGGCAATTTGTTACCAATTTAAACGTTGCTGCGTAGGAGCCAAGAGCTTTAAACGTCGTTTGACTGTCCGGAAATATTCTTATTAACTTTTGTATGAGGCAGGGTTCTTTCAATCTCTCCTCAAACAATTCAATTGCGTGAATTTTCGCTTAAAATACAGTCGCATAGGCTCCTAGGCAGGTTGCTATCTCTGTCCTGGGTCTGCGACTGAAAACACCTGCACCAGAACCGAACGGTTTTTTTTATCCATCTGTGAACCAACAACTATCTGCTCTTAATATTTCCTTCTCCCGTAGGATCCAGTCCTTTCTACTCGGGAACAGTACTTCATAAAGCAGTTTGTAGTTGACAGTTGGAGGCATAAAATCAGAGGTCATTTCCGGAATGTTGTGATTTCCAGTGTCATCCAACAGTCTGTTGCACTCTGCAATAAATTGATTTGTGCAATTAGCAATGTGCACAAGGCTATATGCAGTCTATCTAGCCTCTCTCTCCAGAAAAATGTGGAGAGGAGATAGATCTAGAAGGATATTCATGGCCGCTGACGGTGTGGTATTGATGGCACTACTCATTGCCAGACAAGCCTGTATCTGTGAGCCAGGAGCTTCGCCTGGGCTTCACCAGTTACTACGTGATGTTAAGGTGCCATTAGTATGGTTCTCATTCTACTCATTATTTTTAAACAATCATGTCTTTGCACCTTTCTTAGTTTGGCTTAGTTCCCAAGTCAAAGATAAATTATGTTATCATGAATTAACCACCATTGTCAATATAACCAATATGGCATATCTGGTTTCAACCCCCATATTTTTCCGTAGTCTCCGATCTCCCAGATATTTAACTCTTCGAAACAATTTTAGTTCTTTATCTTTTTGTTGGATGCTTGTTACTTATGAATAATTTGCAATTATTACTTTTCACATACAAACTTTTATTTACTTACTATGTATTGCAGAATATTGAATCCACTGATTACAATCAAAGACACAGAGTTTGGTTCAAATATTTGTGATCCCAGTATAACTCGAAGTGAATTGTTGATACCATGGAGAACTTCAATAACTATGCAAATAAGAATGAAAAATATTTGTGTATCAAAAATATCTCCAACCATATCTGTAATATCACAAATCATGTCATACTTTTTCACGAAAAAATCGGTTTCAATCCTGAAAATGTCTTTCAGTTCATGATCCACAAAATTTGTCGACTTGACTGGTCGAATTTTCTTCACCATATTCTCATGTGTGAATTGTATTATCCTCTTGATGCAAGAACAGTAAAAATACACTTGTGATACAATAATCGAAATTGACATCACGTCTGATTTGGACAAACAGTAAACAGCTACATGCCAAAATGAAGAATTAAATAGACCACTATAAATATACAACTGATGCAAATTGATTCCGATGATAAAGGACTGAAATAACAGAAACTTAGTGATGAGTTTGTTGTTATCGTATATAATTGTTTCTTGATACTTCAGTTGCATTTGTTTTTCCAGTGTACTGATAGTTTTCGCTAATTTCACCATCTTTCTTCTCTTCAGGGTCACCGTCATGATTATAGAAATTATATTTGTTGCTGTTGATAGAAACAAAGCCACTGTATGGAGTATATTGGTGCTCAACGGCTGGAGATGGTACTGATTTCCAGTTGTTATGACTATATTGAAAATCAACGTTACAGTTTGTACCAAACAAAGTAATACACTGTAGATCACGTAGAATATTGAAAGTCCTTCATAAACATATAGGTTTGGAATGGATAACCCTAACGATACAGATAATATTTGTAATAATTTCACTGCTCTTATGGACTCCCATAGATGTACTTTGAACGGTTCTTGAGAGACGGTATTCATCTTCTCATGGGAACTTACGGAATAGTTTTTCAATTATTGATTCGGAAATTTTCATCGCCGACATCAATCGATAAGTAATGAAAGAAAGTGCTTTTAGAGCAACCGTAATTTTCTTTTTTTTATTTGTCAATAAATCATAAATTGTTTTCATTTCATTTCAGTGTGGTAGAGAGGGCAATCATTTTTGGAATATTATCATCTCTTTCTGATAAAATCGAAACTGTTTTGGTTTCAAAAAGATATTTCACAAAACAGAAAAAAGGGTTCATAAAATCGAGACTAGATTAATAAAGGTATGTAGTAACAAGCTTACCATTTTTATTATAGTATCACCCAGTGGATGACACTCAAGTTTTCGAAATTGAATTATCTTCTGATAAACTTCAATATATAACCATCATTAGGATAATATTCCTGAAAATATTTTCAATAGCTTTATTGTACTTTTTCCTGCCGCAATAGATCAGGAACAATAANATAAAAGTTCATGTTTGGTAAAAAAAATATCGAAATTAATTCATATCTTCTAAACGGTAATAGATAGGTATAGGAAAATAGTATATGAATTTGTTGACAAAGTGATAATGAATCAAAATATGATATTATATATGGGGTGTTCCATTCGAAAAATCAAAGAAGCCGCTACTTTAGAGTAGAAGCGACAACGCCGCTTCGTCTGAAATATTTTAGGCGGAAAGGTCATATTGATTTATGCATACTGTGAAATTTTCAGGTTGATCCGTTGAACAGTTTGTCAGAAACGGCTAATTAACGCTCATCATGAAAAGCCCTGTATAGGCGATACAAGGGATAGTAAAGTAGTAGGACGGTAGCCTGGTGGGTTCACATGGGTGGTCAGCTCCACTGAGCCAATCGACCGCTGTGCGGACCGGTGGTTTGAACCGCAAGGCCGAATGATCGATTTTCACTTCCTATCGTCCAACGCGTGTCCTTAGCTCGCACAAGTTTTGACTTTTGAGAGTTGTGGTTCGCAGGGGAGCGACAGCTGCTTGATGAAAAAACAGATTTGAACAAAACATTTTTTAATGCGTTTAAATTGGAAGATTACCGATCTCAGGATACCTTCAATCAGATCTGCATATAGTTTTAGGGATCAATCTGTTCACTACTCGCTATAGACTATCTGTGAAATGTATCATTTCAGAAGCCTATTAGAAGTGAAAGTTGTACATAGTGAATTATCCGAACTGAGAGTTCAGTTTAGCTGAAGTGGAAGAGTAAGCTGACGACAATAATTTCGGTCAAGCTTACTAGTGGAGTGTAGATATTCGTAAATGAAACACATTGTACTTTTTATAGATTGATATAATTATTTCCAAAAACAAAAAATAAAACAACATAATTTTGAATCCAATCATTCTATCCAATTTAACTGTTTTGAAAATCTTGACTTCCCATTCTTCAGTAGACGTAACCTTGTATATGAGCATCAGAGTATTTTTTATGTCAATTTCTTCCCGAATAAATACTCTAGAAGGCATATCGATATACAGCTTGAAACTCAGTTTGCCAAGAGATACGACACTGTTGGAAATACCACCACAATTTGAACGAATCCGCATTAGACATACCTGAAAATTGAAAGCACTTCATGTGGATTCAATTTGGAAGAAAATATTTTATTTATTCAAAGAATCTTTGGGCGTCATATTCATCCTACAAAAACTGCAAAGAAACATTTGACAATAATAGTTTCCCATAAACACTGCTGCAAGAATCATATCACGATCTGATCTGATCTAATATAGATCTGATGAGAAGAAAAGTCTAAAATTCTATATGATTTCAGCAATATTCAACTCACCCAATAGAAAAATAAAGCTCCAGAATTGGCAACCAATAACGGAATCTTCCGGAGGTTGCAATTTTCAAAAAGCTCAGCAGTTGTAACTATAAGACTGCTCATATAGGACAAGAGCAGTGAGGAAATCGATATGGTGAATATTGAGTTGAAGGTATCAACTATATTTTTAAGTTGCAGCGTGCATCGTAACGTATCTTTTATTTTTCTCACACAGTCTTCATCCTTCCTGATTGCCAAAGATTGGGACATCCATCCAAGAAGCACCAATTCAAAAATTTAAAATTTGTTTTTTTCCAATATCTGTTTTTCCGTAATCCATCTATCGCCCCCTACAAGTCGATATGTATGCAAGCTGAGAATTGACGAGGTCTTCACTTTTCAACCTGCTATTTCTAGCACAATGATGGCAACCTTGATAAAAGTGTAGGAGGTAAACTTTTCTATTCACCCCGATAAGATACTTCATGAATTCACAGTAAATTTCCCGAAGGAAAATGTATTATCATCAGTAATTTTTCGTTTATGATAATTTTCCTATCAAAAAAGAGATGACAAATGATAGAGATAATCATTTGAACGTTGTGTAGACCAAAATACGAGAATGCCTTAAGAATTAAAAAATTCTCATGTTTTTTTCATCAATTTGTCATATTTCCGGTTTTCTTCGACATATATTCTGAAAGACTCTTGTGACATTTGTCGAGGAAGTACAAAAATGAAACAAACCGAGGTGCACTGAATAGCTTATCTCTTCTATCACTGTAGAAAGTTCTCCATTACAATTTAATTTTTTTTTCAGATTGTAGAACGAGAAAATATGCAGGAAAATTGATGAAAAGTACTTCGAAAATTATCAGACATGGTGAGTGGTGGAATTTTTATTTTACTTTTTTCAGTATCGCTATGGCGAAAACTGATTGCTCAATGAAAAGTTCTATTTTCCTTAATTGTAAACAAGGAAAATACAGTTCTCTGGGGTTCAAATGAAAGTCTTCCTTCAAGACAATTTATATTCATGGGAAATTTACAATCAACAAAAATCACTTAAGTTCAAAATATCATGACCGTAACCGAACTTTTTTTTGTTGCAAACAGGATGAAATTAACCATTAATAATAATAACAACAATAATGTTTATTCACCAGCGATGGAAGAAATTTCCAAATACATCGTAACCGATTTCAGATAGAATACAAAGGAAAATATTAAACAATCAATTGTTAATTAGTGTGGGACAGAATTCTCCAAAATACCAAGACATTCTATGTTATAACCGTTTCAATGAGATCTTTGGAGAGATAAAAATTTTTAATACCTTCAAAACAACATTATTTAATTACCTAAATGTAAATACTTTTTATACAATAGAGGAGTATCTCACTGTTTGTATGTATATAAAAATTGTCTGTGAGTTTTTCATATTCTCTTGTGAGTTCTATAATGTTTTTGTGAGTTTCAATAATATATATTTTGTACCATTGTGTAAAAAACTTTAACGATGAATAAATTATCTGTATCTGTATGCTCTAACGGTTGTAACTAAATCTTATATTCAAGTTGCAAGATGATGAGAAGTAATGTTAAAATTATTACAGTTATCATGAACAACATAGAGGAGTCCACAGGAAATGTTCCTGCCCAGAACTGAACTTTCCTAATTCTCACATGTTCAATCAAAAGCTTTAGGTCTTCTTCAATAATAATTTCTTGGGAGTTCTTGCTGTGAGACGGAAAGTCCAGAAGTAATTTATAACAGATGTTGGAAGTTTTTCTTGTTTCATTCGCTGTTTCCTGGCAAGACAATGCTAAGATGACACCGAAAGTCTGAAAAATGGCCGTTATTAAAAGATAATGCTGTTGATTTACTTCTAATACGGGGGTTTTACTAATGGTATGCCAAGATTCAGAAAGTTTTAGGAGGTTTTCTTGCTTCTTGGCAATGAAATGATATGATGACACCGAATGCATAAAAAAGGTAATCATGAAAAGATAATGCTGATAATATACTTTGAATAGAGGGGTTTACCTGATCATATGTGAAATTTCAGGTAGTTCAATTCAGGGTTTTGAAGTAAATGGTGTTGAAGTTTCGAAAAAGTGTTTTTGTTATAACTTCATGATAAACCATGGATTTGTATGTGGAACGTATAACACCTCTGCTCTTCTGTTACTCAGATTCGTCCTTCAAAGACATTTCACTAACAAAAGTGTATTTGTGGTTCAGCCAATTACCACTGATGAGCGCGATAGATCGCTGTCCGGCATGAGATCATGCTTTGTTTTTGTGAAACATGTTCTCAGATGCCTGTTCATCAATGTGGAGCGTATTTGATTTTAATTTTTTCACATATTCAAAAATTTCCTACCCCTGATGCTTGATGAAAAATCCAATATGAATTGGAATACCACTTAGGTTAGGTTAGGTCCAAAGTGAGTGGGTCTCTTTAACCCTCCACCGCAATCCGCAAGGGTTTATTGTAGCTCTCACCTATTCACACTCGACCAAAAAACCCAGTTTCTTAGCAAAGACGATTAGATTATATGGTGAGTGTTCTTTCAGGTCAGATGGTTAGAGTACGGCTCTGTCGAACTCTAAAAAAACTGATTTGGTCCCCAGCGGGGCAGGCACAGAGTATGTGCTCTGTGTTTCATCTCTTCCTAAACAGACGCAACACACACTGTCTTCCGACAGTCCCAGTCTCTGCATATAATGATTCAAATGACAGTGACCTGTAAGAAGGCCTGTTGGACATCGTAGTTCATCCCTACTGTAGTACAACAGCTGTTTGGTATCAAGCTTCAACGGTATATAAAGGCCTTGGAGTGAGCCAAACCTAGAAGATTTTGCCAGAAATCAATCAATCTTCTTACCATCCAGGTATTCAATCTCTGTTTGGCAGAGTCTAAAGCGATGCCAATGATAGGTTCTGGTCAAATGAAGCTGCTTGCAGCACCCTTCTTTGCAAAGGAGTCATCAGCTTCATTGCCTTCCACGCCAGTATGGCCAGAAATCCAGAAATCTGTTACGTCTTCCTATCGAGAAGAGTCGTTTTTGGCGATTCGTTACCAATTTAAACGTTGATGCGTAGGAGCCAAGAGCTTCAAACGTCGTTTAACTGTCCAAAAATATTCTTATTGACTTGTGTATGAGGCAGGGTTCTTTCAATCTCTCCTCACACAATTCAATTGCGTGAATTTTCGCTTGAAATACAGTCGCATAGGTTCCTAGGCAGGTTGATATCTCTATTCTGGATCTGCGACTGAAAACACCTGCACCAGAACCGGAAGGTGTTTTTGATCCATCTATGAACCAACAACTATCTGCTTTCAATATTTTCTGCTCCCGGAGGATCCAGTCCTCTCTACTCGAGAACAGTACTTTATGAGGCAGTTGGTGGCTTAAAGTCAGAGGTCATTTCGAGAATGTTGTGACTTCTAGTGTCATCCAACAGTCTGTTGCACTCTGCATTAAATTGATTTGTGCAATTAGCAATGTGCACAAATCTATATGCAGTCCATCTAGCCTCTCTTCCAGAAAAATATGGAGGGGAGGTAGATCTAGAAGGATCTCCATGGCTGCTAACGGTGTGGTATTGATGGTACCACTCATGGCCAGACAAGCCTGTATCTGTGAGCCAGGAGCTTCACCTGGGCTCCACCAATTACTACGAGATGTGAAGGCAGCAGATTTGACAGTGTCTTCAAGGTGCCATTAGTATGGTTCTCATTCTACCCGTTATTTTTAAACAATCATATCTTTGCACTTTTCTTAGTTTGGTAATGGCGAGCTCTTGTTTGAGTTCTGGTTCCCAAGCTGAAGATAAATTATGTTATCATAAATTAACCACCATTGTTAATATAACCAATACGGCATATCTGGTTTCAACCCCCATATTTTTCCGTAGTCTCCGATCTCCCAGATATTAACTCTTCGAAACAATTTTAGTTCTTTATCTTTTTGTTGGATGCTTATTACTTTTGAATAATTTGCAATTATGACTTTCCACATACAAACTGTTATTTACTTACTATGTATTGCAGAATATTGAATCCACTGATTACAATCAAAGACACAGAGTTTGGTTCAAATATTTGTGATCCCAGTATAACTCGAAGTGAATTGTTGATACCATGGAGAACTTCAATAACTATGCAAATAAGAATGAAAAATATTTGTGTATCAAAAATATCTCCAACCATATCCGTAATATCACAAATCATGTCATACTTTTTCACGAAAAAATCGGTTTCAATCCTGAAAATGTCTTTCAGTTCATGATCCACAAAATTTGTCGACGTGACTGGTCGAATTTTCTTCACCATATTCTCATGTGTGAATTGTATTATCCTCTTGATGCAAGAACAGTAAAAATACACTTGTGATACAATAATCGAAATTGACATCACGTCTGATTTGGACAAACAGTAAACAGCTACATGCCNCGATAGTTCTCTTCAAGTCTGGGGATGTGGAAGAGCTTTATTACAATGCTACTCTATGATGTGGCATAATATCTGGTGATGTACGAGTGAATGAAATTTAGAGAATTCATAGTATTTCTATTCCCCTTCAGTGATAAAATTTCTCTTTGTTTCATCGGAAATGAGTAGAAAATATCTACCAATTTTATTTAAAATTCAATTGTTTGCTTATTAAATTCAGGGGGTATTGTAGACCATATTATAAGGAGGGAAAAGTTTAGGTTGAGAATGAACGGCATCTCGACTCGTAGAAGCGACAAAAACCAAGATGAATATATTTCAGTTCCATACCACCAATACACAAGGAACTTTGAAAAACTTTTCAAGGAACTAGGTATGGAGGTGATTTTTAAAATACGTCATACACTACAGAGCCTTTAAATAAATTCAAAGGGCAAAGTTAAGAATTCGGAAAAGTCTAGAATCTACGAATTCAAATTTAAGGACTGTGATGCAAAATATTATGTACAGACAAAACGATCTATCAAAATAAGATATCTATCTGTAGAGTGTGGAGGGTGAGTGTAGACCCACAGCATTTAGGCCACATGTGACCCATTGTACATCCTCTCGAGGAGTTGTCCTTCTAGGTCATCGTCCATCCTGTCCTTTCCAAGAAGGTGAACAGGTCATTTGGAGACATCTTCTTTATATTGGCAGGTGTAAGCCAAGACTCACCGAACACACACTCTCTTATCGACGATAACTCCATAAGACATGCTGGACAGTTTTATCTTTCTGTTCAAACATCCTGCATAGCCTCATAATATGAAGATGTTTCCTTAGTTGACAGTGGCCAGTCAAAAATCCTACTGATAAGTGTAAGTTTTTCCTGGTCATCGCCATATATTTCTTCGGCACCAGCTTCCCAGGATCGCCCAAGGTGATCCTGGTGAGACTGCATCTCTTGATACCATCCCATCTCTTCAGGGAATGAGCATGGGTGTGATGTTTGCCTAGTTCTGCAATTGTCCAAGTCATCAGGCCGTAGGTGTCATTGGGTCGTAAAATTCTTAGTCCAGCCGCTAATTTGGCTCAAGTGTAGCAATGCGATTACCTTTACTCCTGACATTCCCTTCAACCCACATCAGGATAATCTTATTATCTACCGAGGCTTTGATTGAATCTTTGTGGCACTATAGTACTAGCCCTGAGGTAACACGTTGTCTGTTCAAGGCCACAGGGTTTGTCTACTATCAGTGCAGATTTTTATGTTTTTGCCAGAAATTCCCGTCCTGATTATTTCTTTTGTGGCGATTGAGATACCAGCCAGTTTTGTTTGAACCACGCTCGTATTTTTCCCCATTTTCCACTTAATCCTTAGGCTTAGTAATCTGGAGTAAACTCTACATCCTGAGCCTTCTTTGGTTTTTGACTCGTCTGTATATTGCATTTGTAGTATCTGACTCTGCGTTCTGTTTTATTTGTATTTTGTAGAGTTCATTGAACACGAATCTGGGTTCAATTGCATCACTGGCTGCCTGCCGCAGTGGTTGCGCAGTAAGTGCTTCTCGCTATAGGCTTAGCCTCAGTTGACCCATTCCTACTTCGACGTTCACACCAGCCGTGCGCAATCGTAACATGGCCAGTAACGCAACCTCCTTAACGTACAGGTACAGATGGGTCAGACCAGTAATTAATTCCATTGCCAAGGTTGGTGTTATTCTCATAGCTCCTGTGATATTCAAACAAGTCAATCGCTGTATTTGACATATCAAAATAAAATATAAGGAACACTTGGCACATCGTTAATACAGAAGACCAGAAAAATCAGCACTCGCCTATCATGTTTTGCAAAAAATCAATTCCTTAGACTTTAGTTCATTAAGATTAGATAGACAAGTGAACAGCGATAGGCATCTAGATGCCTATGATTCATTTCCTTTTCGATTTCAATTCATATACCCTGATTTTATATTAAAGAAGTTGAATTTCTCAAGATTCGAAGATTAGAAAAGAATGTATTGAATTGTGGGCTTCAGAAATGTAAAATTATTACTCTAGTTGTATTGAAGGGTTTAGAAGTTTTGACTCAGTCGTAGAACATCACATTCTTGATACTTTCATGAGGTTGGTGATCATTATTTCAACAGCCATATCAGTAGAAGTGAAAACGATTTGTGGGATTGAGTGTTTCTCCAATAGTTGAGGGGTTACACTCACTAGCAGTAGCTTTCAGAGAATAGATATAATAAATTTACTTTTTCTTCCTTGCGACAGATTCAAAAATAAGACATCGCTGGTGGATCAACAATACAATATGTCTTTTACAGTTGAAACAAATGGAAGGTCATCTTTAAATGCAGCTGACCAGAGCTAAGGAATGTAACGGTGTTATTCAGTCGATTTTCTCGATGTTACATTAAAAGTTCTTTCAAATTTTGAAATTCCACGACTCCATTAACATTCATTATTATCAATACTACATGTCTGTATCATCAAGTACTAAAGTCTATTGATTGCTGATGATAATAGGTCAAAATTAGATTATTGTATGACTTCATAGGTATATCCTGATTCAGTTTTGATGAAGTTTTGGACAAATAAGTTCATGTGTGAACTCTAAAACTGTTCAAGATTACTGAGATATTTTTATGTCGCGTCCGAGAGTTGGGTATACTTGAAATCAACTTCAATGTCTCACAAAGAGAAGCTCGTTTTCGTTTCAAAAGGGTTTTGTACGTAACTGTGAGTAGGTGTAGTTTTCTCATATTCTGCATTGAAAGCCAACCACATTGTTTCATTTTGTGACTAATGTGATCAAATTTGTGACATCCGTACTAGTACTTTATGCAAGCATTTTGTATTCTCTGCAGACGGAAGGAATCGCATAGGAGTAAAGAAGGTCCATAAACACCGTCACAATATGAGAGTTTTGAAAAAATGAGAGTTTCGCATAATGTCAGCTTCATCTTCTTGGAAAGATCACGATTTGGGTACAATTGTCTGAGAGTATTATATGATACCTCACATAAGTTGTTGATATGTCCCGAAAATCTCAGCTCACTGTTAGATACAAACCTAGATCCGGCAGTCCTTGACCTGAGGGAGGTAGTCATTTTCAATTTTTCAATGGCTGAATTTCTGGACGACGTAAGACCCAGATTCATGAAAGGAGATTTTTTCCATTGAGCTTCAAAAATAACATTTCCCAGAATTTTTCAAAATAAGAGTACTTTACTCTTGTCCTAGAATCAAATATTTGAAGGCTCCTCGTATATTACGTGTGTATTACTGTATTTCGTTAGTGCATGTTTAATTTTAGGGGATGCACAAACTTTTATCGGGAATAACTTTTTGTCGAAAAACCCTTAATAAATAAGCTTCCCATATGGTGCATACTTTGAGGATGACACTGTATATCATGTTTTGGTTCTTCACGTCAAGATGATACATATTTTCACGTCGAGTCTATTTCATTGCTGATACTTGCTTCGTAGAGAATTCTTCGCTGAGACGTTAGTGGCATTGTTCCACCCCTAGGTGGATATACGTCCCCCTGGCATCCAGAGTATGCTTTCGTTTACGAGCTGCACATCCTCTCCGTAATTAACGCTCTTTCAAATGAAAACGAACCAGTGAAAGAGAATATATGATACATTGATATTTTCATGGAAATGAATCATGCCAAAATCAAAATCTTTCAAGATTTTGGTACCGAAGTGACTATATTCACTATAACCTGAAAACATTCCCGAGAGGAAAAGAGGAAGTCCAGGGACACCCTGTATATGCGTATTGCATTTGTAGCATCTGACTCTGTGTTCAGTATCATTTGTATTTTGTAGCGTTTATTAAACACGAATCTGGGTTCAACTGCACCACTGGCTGCCTGCAGCAGAGGTTGCGCAGTAAGCGCTTCTCGCTATAGGCTTAGCCTCAGTTGACCCATTCTTACTTCAAGGTTTACACCAGGCGTGCGCAATCGTAACATGGCCATTAACGCAACCTCCTCAACATGCAGGTACAGATGGGTGAGACCATTAATTAATTCCATTGCCACGGTTGGTGTTGTTCTCATGGCTCCTGTGATATTCAAACAAGGCAATTGCTGTATTCGACATATCAAAATAAAATATAAGGAACACTCAGTACACCGTTAATATAGAAGACCAGAAAAATCGGCAGTCGCCTATCACGTTTTGCAAAAAATCAATTCCATAGACTTCAGTTCACTAAGATTAGATAGGCATCTAGATGCCTATGATCCATTTTCTACTTGATTTCAATTCGGTACTCACCCATTCATATACCCCGATTTTTATGTCGAAGAAATCCTGCAGTTGAATTTTTTTAGATTCGAAGATTAGAAAAGAATGTATTGAATTGTGTTCTTCAGGAAAGTGAAATTATTACTGTAGTTGTATTGAAGGGTTTCGAAGTTTTGACTCAGTCGAAAAACATCACATTCTTGACAGTTTCATGAGGTTGGTGATAATTTTGTCTGTCAGTCAGGTTGTTTCATGATCAATACATAAGGTACGCTTGGAAAATCAGTATGATTTTGAAATTTAAAAGACCAAGGAACCATACAATTCAAAACATCAATACAACAAAGTGGCCTTGGTAGTTTCTGGGAAGTTCAAAAAGTAAATTTGCATTGTTTCTTCATTTATTTCGACAGCCATATCAGTAGAAGTAAAAACTTTTTGTGGGATACAGTGTTTCTCCAATAGTTGAGGGGCCTACATCCACTAGCAGTAGCTTCAAGTAAGTAGATAGTTGTAGTAAATTCACTTTTTCTTGCTTACGGCAGATTCAAAAATAAGACATCGCCAGTAGATCAACAATACGATATGTTTGTCATAGTTGAAACATATGATAATCATCTTCAAATTCAGCTCACCAGAGCTGTCGATTTCCTCGATGTTACATTAAAAGTTCTTTGAAATTCTGAAAGTCTACTACTTCATCAGCATTCATTATTAACAATACTACATGTCTGTACCATCAAGTACTAAAGTATATTGATTGCTGAAGATAATAGGTCAAGATAAGATTATTGTATGACTCCACAGGTATATTCTCATTCAGTTTTGATAAAGTATTGGAACTCTAAAACTATTCAAGTTTACACTCAATAATGTATTTGAAAATGATCCAAAGATGCGAGAATAAATGAAACTACTGTGCTTTGGGATTACTAAGACATTTTCAAGTCGCGTCGGAGCGTTGGGTATGCTTAAAAACAACTTCAATGTCTCACAAAGATAAGCTGGTTTCCGTGCCAGGAGAGTTTTGTGGGTAACTGTGAAGGAGATGAAGCCACTGATGTCGGCTTCATATTTGTGGAAAGAAGGTCACGATTTGGGTACAATTGTCGGAGAGTATTATATAATACCTTACATGAGTTGCTGACATGTCCCGAAAATCTCAGCTCACTGTTAGATACAAACCTAGATCCGGCAGTCCTTGAGGGAGGTAGTCATTTTCAATTTTTCAATGGCTGAATTTCTGGACGACGTAAGACCCAGATTCATGAAAGGAGATTTTTTCCATTGAGCTTCAGACTGTGAGCCGTAGATATGTCCAACAATGACTGAAGATCTTGATTATTATTATTTCTGAGTGGGTTATGGAAGTCGACTTGAAAGTGGAGTATATTTGTCTGTCGTCTGCTTAATGGTGGGTTTGACTATTCTGATGTATTCATGGAAATCCGATATATGAATACTGAATAGCAAGGCACCTAAGATTGAATCCTGTGATACTCCATATGCAACATTCAATGTTTCAGATCTATCGTTGTCCATCACTACCCTTTGTATGCGATTAGTTAGGAAGTCTCGTATGAAGTTAACAGAATCAGATGAAAAACCAAAAAATTCAATTTTTGAACAGTATAACTCAGTTCATTCAAATTTTTGAATGCTCTGATTTTATCGTGGTATATTGATAAATCGAAAATATAATCGAATATATTGTTACGACAGCTTCAAATCTACATTCAGCTCCTTGAATTTATGAAAAATTAACCTTTTTCATTATTAACAGAGTGAACTACCAATAATTCGACAAGCGTTCTGCAAGATAGTGTCGAATTATAGCTTATATAGTTTGTTTTTGAAAAATATTTATAAAATTAATGACGTAGTTAGTCACGCCTTCTCAAATTTATTTTCTCAACTGGCAGATACTTGATGATTATAGGTAACTAACGTATTCAAAAAAAACTTTGTGAGATTTTCAGTAAACATTTTTACGAAAACGGAACACGTGTTTCGTCATATAATGGCTTCTTCAGGCGTGATAATCTCACGAAAAAGTGTTTTCTGAATGAGTTAGTTTCTTAACTGAATTAATTGAGAAACTCTTTATTGAGATTGAAAAATGGTTCTGTCACAATAAACTCACTATCAATTTCGAAAATACTAAATATTTACCCTTCATATCATATTGCAGTTCATTACCCGATAGAGGATACTTAGGAATCTAAATGTCATACAGAAATGGATACTGAAAATTATATTCAACTGAAAAAAAAATCGCCAATTTTTTTTATATGAGAATACTGAGTAATGTTAAAAAAGGAAACATCAAAATAGAACCAATCAATACTAGGAAAAAAGAAAACTCTTTAAATGCACCACGATGTGACAAAACTATAGGACAAAGAAACGCAACATATCTTGGACCACGCTTATACCAAATATTACCAGGAGAAATAAAAAATATCAACAGTTCTTCTATGTTCAAAAGAGAAGTGAAGAAATTTATTCTGAATAACGAAAGAACTTTTTTTCTGACTTCATTAATCAAACTATTCCAAACAGCAGATTGACCTAAGCAATTATTGAGTAGATGAAAATAACTATGTACTCTGTCTGTAACTACTGTTTCTGTTATTAGGTTCATTTATCAATTGATTGATCACTCATTATTCTTTAATGAAATGTTAATGTAATGTAAAAGTATTCATAAACTTAATTCACAACATAGTCTCATCACGAACAAGCTATAGATTTCTATGGCTTCTGTGATTATCTTTTTCATTTTCGATAGCAATTAATGTAATTTATATCAGTGTATGAGAAAATAAACATAGTTTTATTATTATTATTATTATCCAAGAAAATGTGAATGCAGCTTTGTTGAACAACTGTATTGGGACGAAAAACTAAAAAAACATGTTTACAATAAATACAACGGTTCACATTCAATTTATCACATTGATTCTCACTTTTTTATTTGAAAATGACTATTTGGGTAATTCCTCACTATCGATTTGTCGTAAATGAATCCATTGAACGTATTATACTTTGCTAAATACTCGTACATACATAAATACAAGTGGGTTCACAGAAATTACAACTTTACTCAAGTCAACAGTCTAAACGTTTCAGTCCTACCCACAATCCCCCTTCAGCATTCAATCTAGGAATTTTGGCGACCTCCAGAGGCACTTTCGTTTTTTCCACAGGTACTATTTCAAAATGAGACAGAATATGGTAGTACATAAGCTTCGCTTGCAGGATGGAATACTTCGATCCCATACAAGTTCTTGATCCGAAACCAAATGGAGTGAAAGTATTCGGTTTTATTTTGTGTTTATTCTCATCGCTGAATCTTTCGGGAATGAAGCGTTCTGGTTCTGGGAAGAACTGTGGGTCATGGTGAAGACTGTAAATCGGAACAATCACTCTGGAACCTCTTTTCACTAAAACTGGTTTTTCTTCTGGTAGAACGGGTTGGATCACATAGTCCTTTGAACAAATTCTGTCGACCTCGATGACGGAAGGCCATTTTCGCATAGATTCTGAAAAACCATTATTGATTAGGTATGGTGCTACCAAAGCCTTCGAAATATATTGAGAATTAGACCAACGAAAAAGCAGTCTGGATGTTTTCAACTAATGTCTATGTATTTTGGTGTTCTGAAAACTAATAAAATACTCAAAAAAACATAGAACATCAGGTTATTTTGCAAAACGGGTTTTTGGGCTAATTTGAAGTCATGAATGGATAGGTACGTTGGCATCCAAAGGAGCTCAACGTTGGCAAAAAGAACATTCTGCATGAAACTTTTGGTGTCTCTTCATAATGTTTTTCTACCACTGCTTCACATAAAGCTTGGATTGATGAAGCAATTTATAAAGTCACTTCCAAGAGATGAAAGCTGCTTCATATACTTGATATCAAAATTTCCAGGCCTCTCAGAGGCAAAGTGAAGAAAAGTGTTTTCTTTGGACGGTTTATGGCTAATCCACAAATCATCATAACCATGACGATCCGCAACGAGAAGGGTGGATTGCTTCCAAGGAGGTCATAGAGAAATTTTTAGGCAATTGAAAAGATCCTAACTACCTGTCTGTATCTGTAGAGTAGGGAGGGTGAGTGTAAGCCCACGCACTAAGGCCACATGTGACCCAATGTACATCCTCCCGAGGAGTTGTCCTCCTAGGTCATCGTCCATCCTGTCCTTTCCAGGAAGGTGGACAGGTCGCTGGGAGACATCTCCTTTATATCTCTTATTGACGATAACTCCGGGCACTGGCACAGGACATGCCTGACAGTCTCATTTTCCTGTTCATACATCCTGCATAGAGGTGTGTCCACTAGCCCCATATTATGTAGGTGTTTCCTTAGCTGACAGTGGCCAGTCAGAAATTCTACTGTTAGGCGTAGATTTTTCCTGGTCATCGCCAGATATTTCTTCGGCGCCAGCTTCCCAGGGTGTCCCAAGGTGATCCTGGCAAGGTTACATCCTTTGATTTCATCCCATCTCTTTAAAGATTGAGCATAGGTGTAACATTTGACTAGTTCCGCAATTGTCGAAGTCATCAGGCCGTGGGTGCCACTGAGTCCTAAAATTCTAGCCGCTTCCTTGGCTAAAGAGTCGGCAATGCGATTACCTTTACTCCTGACGTGCCTTTCAACTACCTAACTACCTACAAACAAATCGTCAAAAGAATGTTGAAAGTATTTCAAGCCTTAGGTTGCCTAATGAGTTCAAAAAGTACATTTTCTTCATTTCCACCTCAACTACTTTCCAGAAAATTTAGGAGATGTGACTGAAGAGCAAGGTGAACGATTCCACCAAGACATTAAGAAGATGAAAAAATGATACCAAGGAACATGGAACGCATCAATGATGGTAGACTACTGTTGAACGCTTTAGGCTTTGCCAAACAAAGATGGCAAGGATGGCAAGAAGATAGGTGGACTTCTGGCAGAATCTTTCTGGATTAGCTCACTCCAAGGCGTTTATTCACCCTTTGAAGCTTGATACCAAACAGTTGTTGGACTGTAGTAGGGATGAACTACGATGAACTACTTACAGGTCACTGAATCATCATCTGCAAAGACTTGGAGTGTCGGTAGACAGTGTATTACGTTACGTCACAATATTAGAACAGTGAGACGTATCTACCGTTTGGTGAGGAGATATATCTTTTCATACTAACAATGTTGGTTACGTCTTTGTTGGAAAAATGTAGTTACGCCTTTTTCAATTAACACGGCAGTCGATGAAAGGTAAAACTCAATCCTCTGGCGTAGAATGAATCCGAAACAATTACTTTCACCAAACACCAGAACTAAATTCAACTAAACAAAATACAACTAAACCAATAGGTTCACTTTATTTTCTGTTGAAATACGCGTCGGGTAGAGTATTGCAGTACTGGTGTTTAGGGAAAATGCTTGTTTCGGTCTTGCTTCATGGTTTGCCCGTAGAGCAAACTGTGATAATATCAGACAATGACCTCTTAGTTGAACGAAAATTGTACTTGAAACACCACTTTTACTGTAAAGGAACACTCAAGAACATACCTTGAACTACCATATCTATATATTTCATTCTATTCAATACTTCATAGGTCAATTTTCCTCCACATATTTCATCAGTTTCCCGAATTTCTTCTCTAACCTTTTCTTGTACATCGGGGTTCACTGCCAATTCGTAGCCCATAAAGCTCAATAAAGTTGGAGCAGGAGCACAAGATGCAAAATGGAAAAAGAATGCTTGTGCTATGATGTCCATGTTAGACCAATCCGCATTGTAATCTGAAAATTCACCAATATAATGAGAATGACGAAGTATGAGTTAATGAAATAATTCTTTATCATCTAGTCTTATGCTATTTAGCTAAGAGTTGAGACAAGGAATGGCGTTGGAAAGTAAACCAAAGCCAGTAGTTGATAATTTCTACAAGGAATTATTTGAATGATGAGCTCTAGAATATTCACTGGAACGAACCTCCTGTTGGCTATGCAATGTTGATGTATTCAAATAACACCTCATTTTGAGATTTTAACCTAACAGGTTTAACATAGCCGCCACACGTGTTTGACTATAGAATAACTTCTTCAGGTGTGTTCAATACTTATGGTTTGGTATCAAGAAAATAACAACTGACAAAATTTGTAGAATATCTGAATTCCTGAAACCCAAAAATTCAGTTCGTTATTGCTTTCCTGGATATATTAGTGGAAATTTGAGAGAACGACTGAGGCATAATGTGTACAGAGAGCCGATCTATACAGACAACCACCATCCGCCATAAAACTGGCGCTTTAAAGCGCTGTTAAGTGTCTGGAAAAGAAGGCAAGATATATCTACAAACTGGAAGTGCTGAAAAATTGAATATTTCATTTGAAAAATGCATCAACCTAGCCTCATAATCTAACCAAAAACACCACATAGTGATATCTGAACAGACTGGAGAACTTTTTTGCCCAACATAAGCAGAGTGACGGACCGGATCCTCGAGAAACATAGAGTTGGAGAAACTTTCAAGCTCTAGAATTAGAAAATGATGTCAAGTCTGTTGAAATTCAGGATTCCAGTGAATCATTAGGCTATATAATGAATAATATGGGCCCCAAGACCGTTACTTGAGGTATACCACAGTTCTGACAGTGCTCATGCTGCTTTTCATTTGGATATGCTGTTGACGATTGGTCAGATAACTTGCAAAAAGTTTCACCACATTTCACGTCATACCTATTTTGCTTAGTTTTTTCAGTGAGAGTTGATGGCATCAAAGGTTTTCATCAAATCGGGGAATACGTTTTGGAATTATATACACCTTATTGAATTTCAGATGTTGTTATATCGTGTTGTCCTGACAAATTGGCCTAGATTCCAAATTTATTCAGAAAAATTCAGTTATTTTTTTTCCAAATATTCGATCAACCTCTTCCAAATATATTTTTTTCAAATTTGGATTTGTTCGACATTAACGATATCGGTAGTTATAATTGTTTCCTGATTTATCTAGCAGATTAATTTTGAAATAGGTATTTCGCCACTTTTATGAAACATAATGGTTCAGGGTTATTTTGTCAGAGCTTAAGTTTTTCATCTTTCAGTTCTGAAATGAGGTTTTCAAATCCCTAAAAAAATTGATTGACTTTTTTGTACGAAAACTGTTTTTTCGGTCATTTACGTGAATAACCAGTTTTCCACCAATATTAACAAAATGGCTGTTGAAAGTTTCTGCAATTTCAATTTAGGGCGGAAATTAGACTTTCGCCCTGAACGCCCGAAACATCAGACTCAAAAACTTGCTGACCTTGTAGATACCAACTGGCCTACGGAGCAAGATAGAAACTGAAATTTGAAAAAATAAAAATGATATTTATCAATTGAGTAACTATAGATGGAAATCAATCTGGAAGCACTTGAAATTATCATGAAATATGTTATGAACTAGAGGGAAGTTTTAACAATGTTTAATGAAGTTCGTTGATTTCCAGAACAAGTTTCTATCACAATCTACCTATTTTGAAGTTATGACTCACTTTTATATGTTGATTTCACGTCTGTTTCTTTATCCTTGTTCATTTTTGCTCGTTTTCTTCCTTCTAGTAGCAGGTGTATGAGATCAGCTCCCAGAATTCCATTTTCTCTTTCCTTTTCTCTGATCTTCATGGTGTCACTTATGATTTGCCTGAAGAAAGAATCCGCATCCCAATCCACTATTTTCATTTTAAGAAACTGAAAAATTACAAATCTTCTGAATACACTAATGTGATATTTCACACAATTCACTTCATTACTATATTAATAATTATTTTTCTGATTGATTCGGCCGTTACTTGATGAAGATCCATAGTATGTTCAATACCAATAATAAGCATTTACTCTCATTCTACAAGATTATATTTTTGTTAACAATACGTTTCTATCGATAGTTCTCTTCAAGTCTGGAAAGACGACTACTACGTACATCAACATCAACTTACCTTCACTAGTTTCGGTGCTAGCAAATACACATTAAAACTCAGCACCTTCGGCTTACTAATAGTATCAACAGCCTTGTGACACATCTGCCAAAATTCGTTGTTTGGTTCTGCAAAGGAATCGACGTTGATTCCGAAGGACATCTTGGCGGAAGAGTCATTACAAAATCGTGTAGTAGTATCACGCATCTCGATCCTGAGGACATCTTCTTTTCTACTGAGGAAATGTTTTGCCAATCTCTCAGAATACTCGTTCATTGTACTGAAGAGACCCTTCATTTTACTACTTGTGTATGATGGGGTGACGGTTTTTCTCACCTTTTGCCATTCTTCTCCTATAAATGAGATGTGTCGAAATCAAGTAGAAGAGAGTTGGAATCAATGGGCTTGTTTCATGATTTTTGGTTTATAGTTCACTCGATAGGAATTTTAAATTGAAAAACAGTGCACTTTGTTTCATCTCTCTAAGTACCGTAGTTTTTCCATAATACATTATTAAAAATCGAATGTGGTAGGGTGGTGACGTCACGCCCCTAATCCCGCTTCTTATTCGATTGACCAATAGGAACAATAGAAATAATCAACATTGCCAAATCGTTAAATTTACGGAGCCTATAATTATCTATTTAATCATGAAAATGTATATGAACCCGTTAACGTTTCAATTAATGAAAAATTCTCCGAATGGAATGAAGTCGACACGATAAACTATGTTTGGAAATAAGTTCTATATCTAAAATCAGTACACAAAGTCGATAGATCACAAAATATTTACCTTAACTATGATTTTATGCGTTATTTAATAATATACGGTTATGAAAATCAAAAAATATAGCAAACTGGATTGAAGAATCATTTCAAATATTGAATTTCTTCTACAATCCTCAATCTGTACAACTGCAATGTATTATAATAATAAACGATTCCTACATATATACCTCTTTCTAATATAGCTATTAAATTTAATCTGTTGAATCTTCCAAAACTTGAAAGGAAGATTGAATGAGGTCAAGTATAGACAGAATTGATTGTACTCGAACTGCTCCAACAAAAGCTTCTGAGGTAATAATACCATTAATCATATGATAAAATTCAATTGATTTTGTTCCACACTTTCAGTAACAGGATCAACTCCAAATAATACTTTCTGTGGAAAATACTTGGAAGTTGAAATAAAAAACTGTGTCATCAAATTCAGTATTTTCGTTCCCCTTTTATTTATAATCACTTTTTAAATGATTTCTATGAAGTCTTGGAAGAGTAGAAGGATTGTAGATTTCTCTTTTCAATATACTTTCACCCATTTTTTTTCCATCATTTAATCCTTAGGGAACCTGAACTCATTATATGAAATAACTCACTTATAAACCAATGCGCTTTCTGTTTTCTTGTGCCTTGTCGCACAATTAAAATCAGCACAAGAATACTAAAACACGTTAAAAACATACACAAACTAAACTCGATGAACAAACGAATTGTTCCTACGCGAGCTGTCAGCTAAGAAAAAGTTGAAACTCAATGTTGCAAAAACAAGCAGAATGGATCCGATATGACATACATTAAATTTTATTGGTCAACAGACACGCGGCCAATTTAAATTCTTGCTTTTCGAATTGTTCTTTTTTCTGCAAATATAAAGCGATCATGGGACCGATTAGGCTTCATAAGTATGATATACCCCTAACTTGATCAGTCTATAAGCAAATCAGTACCATTTTTCATAGCATGAAACAAGCTCATTGTACGGAAAATAGGGAGCGAGATGAGGATTTTGAAAAGGAAATCAAGGCCCGTGGGTTGGGCTACTTATCGGGCGCGTCCCCAGGTGGCGGATAGGGGAACGGCCAGGGGACTGGAGGCCCTGTCCGGGAAGCCAATGTGGCCTTACGGACGGAGTCGCCGGACTCCTGGTCAGTCGCAGAAATTAGTAGGGGGAGGGGAACTAAAACTCCCCAAAAGCCTTTGAAAAACATGCCACCGTGGACCAGCCTACCCAAGCTAAAGTGTAAGGAATCGTGCCGACAGCTGAATGGCCGCAGGATGATAGCGATCACGAACGATCCCGTCGGGGAACTTGGCGAAACCTCATTGTAATCAGCCTACCTTTGGTAATGCGGGGCTCTACCAAGTCTTTCTTTGCTACTCGTAGGAACACACATGAATGAAACAAACACAAAAACAGAAACAACAAAAACAAAAATCAATCCCGAGGCTGGACGGCCAATCCAAGGCAGTGGCTGAACAGAATTGTCCAACCCGATCTACCGCTTGGAATGGCTGGACATAGCAGATCACCTCCAACAGCAAGGGCACTTCCTGCAGCGGGCGCCAAGAGCTCCGTCTTGAAGAAAGGCAACCGGCTGCCCCTGCAGGAAAGCTCCCTCACTTGTGCACCTCCACGAAGAGAACTCCAAGAAGGTTGAAGAAGCCGCGCAACGACAGTCATATCGCTGCACCTTCCAAAACTTCGCGGAGACCATCGTGAGACACCTCAAGCTTGCCAAAGGGAGTGTGTTCGGCGAGTCTTGGCCTACACCTGCCAATATTATGGGGATGTCTCCTAGTGACCTGTTCACCTTCGTGGAAAAGACAGGATGGACGATGACCTAGGAGGACAACTCCTCGGGAGGATGTACAATGGGTCACATGTGGCTTACATGTGGCCTAAGTGCTGTGAGTCTACACTCACCCTACATATACCAGAAGGAAACCAAGGAAAAAAATGGGAAATGGAAGTGACAACCTACAGGCATTTCATCTAAACTCACCTTTGAGGGCAAAAATACACTTGGTGAAGAGCGGGTCAAGGTCATCGTGTATGAGAACCCTGTGGTCATTGAAGTGAACATAGTCTGTTACTAGCATCTGAGTAACAAGGTCTGCATCTTTCACCATCAAACCTGGCGAGGTCATTTCATATATTCCATAATATCTATGAAAAAAATATAGAAGTGCAATGCAGATTCAATGAAAGTTCGTTAGAAAGAAAAGCAGAGTTGAATTTTGCCCCTATCGTTCACCATGTAGATGAAAATTTGCTTTTTCAATAAAGTACTTGTGACACGCTGTTTGAAACCAGTAATGAATATTACTGACGTTATATCACAACACCAGACCGTTGTTTTTAACACCTCGACACGTGTTTCGATCACCAAGTGATCATCTTCAAGAGGAAGATTAAACTTCAACAGGAAGATTAATCTTCCTTTTGAAGATGATCACTTTGTGATTGATACGTTGAAAATAACGATTTAGTATTGAGATAGAAGTCCAGTAATCTGGAGTTGATCTTCCTGTTGAAGTTTAATCTTGCTCTTGAAGATGATTAGTTGGTGATTGAAATGCGGTTTGGTGTTGGGATAGAACTGAGGTGATATTTGAAAAATTCGGTGACTATTACTATTATTCGTACCAGAAAGATTACTTCTATTTTAGTCTTCATTCCAAATACACCACCGAGAACTCGCGTCATCATGATATTTTACTATTGAGAAAAATAAACGGGGAAAATTCACAATGAAACAAAATATGAACTACTTTCAAAAGTATTACAAAGTTTCAATGTATGAAGGGCGATCACCAGTAATCTTCAAATATCTACTATTTGTTGTTATGATTCTAAATTTTTGACAGATGTCGAATTGAGATATACTCTACCAAAATCACTATTCTTTCACCCATTATATAGGAGAGTCATTATATTTTAAGTTTCTGGTAAATCAATTCATGACACCTCCAGTGGAATGCATTCAAGTTCCTTATTCTATAGGAATAGGAATAACAAATGAAATCAAAGTTCAGGTACTTTGAAGGCAAAAATTCTTCAATGTTGTTGAAAATATTCGATGTATCGGTTTATCCTCGTATTGTAAAGTGATATACGTGTTAAGCTCTCATTCAACTCGGTGACAGAGTTCACGCGTGTGATTTCGCGAACGAGGCAGAGAAGAGTATTTGAACCCTTTATGACTTTATACTCTTCATTCAGTACCATTTTCTTGTGAAGATACTCCAAACTCAAAAGTACACGGCCCCTCTGTTGTCGGGGGACGTATAAGTATAGAAAGGATAATATGATATGCGAACTCCCATACATATACAGTGTCATTCCCAAAGTATGCACCATATAGGAAATTTATTTGTTGAGGGTTTTTCGACAAAAAGTTATTCCTGATAAAAGTTTTTGCATTCCCTGAAACTAAATATGCACCAACAAAATACAGTAAAACACACGTAATATACGAGGAGCCTTCAAATATTTGATTTTGAGACAAGAGTAAAGTACCTCAGGAAATGTTATTGGGAAAAGTTGTTCAACATTAAAAAATACATCTAGATTTAAAGTCATGGCTATCTAAGTGAAGTTTTTTTTTTTTTTAAATGTGGATTACGAAAAAAAATTGCTAAAACGATGAACAGACAGCATCTTGATGTGGTGTTAACCACGGTCAATTTTTTTGAAGAGTAAAACAATTTTTCTAAGTTTTTGGTGCAAAGTTATTTTTATTTTTTGTTAACACCGAAAAGTACTCAAAATGAAATAGGTATTTCAGAACAAACAAATTGATTTTTTGGAGATTTTCTTGTCCAAAATAATTCTCCAAAATAATCTCCATAATCAATGAGTTTGCTGCAAAATACCTATTTTATTTTGATGTTTTGTGATTTGATATTATTGAATATTAAGTTCTTGTTACAATACTGTATAATTTTGAGTAATTTTCGGTGTTAACAAAAAATAAAAATAACCTTGCACCAAAAACTTCGAAAATTATTTCACCCTTAAAAAAAAGTTGACCGTGGTTAACACCATAGTTGTGTAATTCGTGATATCACAGGCTTTTAAAATAAACCGTTGTATATAGGATACTGTCTATTTATCGTTTCAGCAATTTTTTTTCGTAGTCCCATTTAAAAAAAATGGGTAAAAAATAAAACTACACTCAGATAGTCATGACTTCAAATCTAGATGTATTTTTCAATGCTCAACAACTTTTCCGAATAACATTTCCCAGAATTTTTCAAAATAAGGGTACTTTACTCTTGTGCTAGAATCAAATATTTGAAGGCTCCTCGTATATTACGTGTGTAATGTATTTCGTTAGTGCATGTTTAGTTTTAGGGGATGCACAAACTTTTATCGAGAATAACTTTTCGTCGAAAAACCCTTAATAAATAAGCTTCCCATATGGTGCTTACTTTGAGGATGACACTGTATATCATGTTTTGGTTCTTCACGTCAAGATGATACATATTTTTACGTCGAGTCTATTTCATTACTTCAATGAAGTAAAGTGAGATCGCATATTTTTTTCCGATAGGGTCACCATATCTATCGTAGTGTTTGCTGATACTTGCTTCGTAGAGAATTCTTCGCTGAGACGTTAGTGGCGCTGTTCCACCCCTAGGTGGATATACGTCCCCCAGGCATCCAGAGTATGCTTTCGTTTACGAGCTGCACATCCTCTCCGTAATTAACGCTCTTTCAAACGAAAAAGAACCAATGAAAGAGAATATATGATACGTTGATATTTTCATGGAAATGAATCATGCCAAAATCAAAATCGTTCAAGATTTTGGTACCGAAGTGACTATATTCACTATAACCTGAAGGTTATTAGGAAATAATATAGATGGATAATTTTACCGAGTAACTGAAAAACCGTCATATTTTTCTGAAGAATCTGTTGTTTAAAACATTCTAGAATTAAGAAAAAATCAGAGGTAACTACAAATTGAACTCACCGTGAACCTGGAAATTTGTCGTAGCGATTTCTCACAGCTTCTAGAGGATCTTCACGTTTGAAAATCACATTATAGAAAGTAAGAAGCAGTTTTTTCAGTAAGGTCAACGGATTGTCCTGTTTCACTCCAAGGTTTTGCCAATAGCATAGTGGTCTGTAAAGATTGAAGTAAATATAGGTAAGTACTAGAACTGCTCCTAAAATTACAGGAACCAGCATTTTTTCAGTGAATCAGAACAGATCTGAAACTTATTTGGACCTGAAAAGTAAAAAGTAAATCAGTATACTGTTATGTTTATGGCAGATATGTTTTCAACCAATATAAATAAGAAGTAAATGCTTGGAAAATATTGCAAAACTGAACAAAAACGATTCAGAGAGGAGTAATGATACCTTTGTTATGTTGTTGTCTGAAACCAACATAGCTATATCCAGTGTTTCACCTATTTCTTTTCGACTGAGTTCCAGATACAGACTAATAAAAGAAATCCCCACCCTTCCGTTGGTATTGAGTGAAGTATTGGATAATGATATCTCCTACCACAATGAATCACTATGACGACACAAATCGTTTGATATATCCTAATATTATGGAATGATATGGAGCTGATAATGTTTATATGAAAGTAGCTGTTTCAGGAGGACTTTCTTTCAGTTTGTGTCTGCATGATCTACACATTCATGTATAGAGTTACTTATTTTCGAATTGATTACTTCCTTTCTTTCCTTGGAAGATTCCCTCATCCTTGTTTTTTGTCTTCTTCGATTGACGACTTGTTTATTTTGTGGAAATTCATGTTCACTGAGGATACACTACAAAAACACACTTTTGTAGTGAAAACTATAAAACACTTTTGAAAATGGTATAATAGCTGAAACCGGTCAACAATAAAGAAATATAGTGGAAAATAGACAAAAGTGTGTTTTTGTAGTGTATCCTTGTTTTTTGTATCAAGATGGAGTAGTAGAAAGCCAAAAACTTTCTTTCCCAAAAATCAATCACTCTTAAAAATATAACCCCTTCAATTCATATAAATATTATTGTTGTTACTTGCCATCATTGTAGATTTCATGTGTTTGTTGTCCTCTCAAAGTAATCATCATTTCCAAATTATTTGCATTAATTTAGATGTTCATTATTTTTAGAGTGATTGTTATGTATTTTGTAGGTTTGTCTGATCTTACTACGATAGTCATAATATCGGCAAACAACAGACCCTCAGCCGTCAGACAATATTCTGCAGTCCTAGTCATTCGAGGTTATATTTGCAACTAAGTAACCTATTGTATCTCGATTTTCTACTTTTTGAAGGTATATATGAACGTGAATGATTTCTGTGCATTTTATGAACAGATTAGTGTGAACAGTTGACTTTATTGATACCAACTCTTGATGACGTTGAGATTGTTTGCTAGCATCAATTTTCGAAGATACGAGCGCAATTGCCCTCATAAAAATGTCTTTGAAAGTTTTGCTATTAGACTGAAGTGGTTGTTCATGAATGTTATTATCGTAAAAGACACAAATGAATTGAGCTGCCAGGAATATTTCTGCAACTGATTTCTTGCACTCGCATGTGAATTCATAATCACTTATATTACTCTTAAGTGTACTTACAAATTCTGGAATTGGTTGTTGTTCATTTTGATAGATTGACAAAAAGTGATATGGAGCAACTAAAACGTTCTTCTTTGGTGCAAGATGTTTTTCCAATATAACTCTATCAATTCATCATATGTCAACTGATCAGGAGTTTTAGGAGCAGTCAAAGCTGTAATCATGTTGAAATTTTAAGCTCCAATAGAATTGAGTAGCAATTAAGCAAAATAAGGCTTATTTGTATTGATCTGCTTCATTTGAAGGTAATTCTTGAACCTGCTTTTGTAATTTGAAAACGATTCTTTCTTGTTGTCAACATTTTCTAAGTAAGCTAGAAGTGTGGTATTCGTCACAATTTCACCTTTGCTTTATGATTCACGCTTTGTCCGACTCTGTGAATTTGGTAATTAAGAAAAGAGAGTAGATATTTGAAAGAGAGTTTGAAATTCCATAAATTCTATGAATTGTTGTGCGTCCATTTTGAAATTTTTTTTCTCGATTATTTTTGATTTTTGTAATCTTTCTAATTCATCTCGTCGCCAAAAACTGTTGTCAATGAGTGGTATTTGATCTGATTTACGTATTAATAACACTTTCTAATTGAATATGTGACGTTCTTTTTCGTGATCTTTTAATTGGCATATCTTTGACAACTTAATAACTTTTAGAATAAGAGTGTCCCAAATAGATAAATAAATATAATACACCATACCAAACGACTTAAAAAACGTTAAAAATATATATAATAAACAACATAGAGAGACAACTGATCAAAATTTGACGTTTTTGTTGATCATTTTTTTGAATAACAAACTATAGA
>NW_019291585.1:3871-59468 GCF_000500325.1 Leptinotarsa decemlineata
TACACAATAATAATTGAAATGCAAAAAAGCGTAAGTTTGCTCAGGTCACGCACTTTGCGACTATCCTAGTCTAGAAATATAGTTAAGGGCTGAAATTGGCCCTTGGAACAAACTGAAAAAATAATTATAACCCTCAGAAATCGAAACTTGTTCGAGCTAAGGACTAACGAGGTCTCACCTTTTAACGTGTGATTCCTAACACGGGTTGGACGATAGCAAATGAAAATCGAACATTCAACCTGGGGCCTGAACCATCGACTCACACATCGGCCGATTGACTGAGTGAACAAAACACCCATGTTGAACCGCCTGGCTACCGACCTGCTAGAAAGTTTTATTTTTCATTATAATCTCTTTGCACGTATAGTAACGGCTACATCCATCAATTTATTCATTGAGTTTTCATCAAATTCAGAGGAGGAAACTCATGGGCTGAAAAGTCCATTAGTCGCTGGAACCAAATCTGGCGAATACGGTGGATGTGGGAGCAATTCGAAGTTCAATTCATGTAATTTTGCCATTGTTTTGATTGCCTTGTGCACGGGCGTTGTCCTGACGACAAAAATTTTTACTTTTCCATATGCTGTCGTTTCTTTGCAATTTCGGCCTTCAAACTCTCCAATAACGCTATATAATATGGTATCTCTCATCAAGATAGTCGATGAATATTACACCATGCACGTTGCAACGTCTCTTTCATCATTAATTCGGATACCATTCACTTCGAGGTTAATATCCCTTTTTTATCAATACTGTTTTTTCTCTGTAATCATTTATGATATACCATGTAGTGTTTTGTTTATTTTTAGATATTTCTAGTTCATTTACATACATTTTCTATAAAAATGTGTGGTTATGGCCGGATAATCCAGAATTTCAAAATATGGAAAACGAGTGGTACTACTTATATTTCGGGAACCAACAAATAATAGCAAACATTTTGTATTGAAAATGGCTTCATTGCTTTTCGAAATATCACCTTTGATGATCAAAACACTTTGCATTCGTCCAAACCATTTGTCAGAGCAGTTTTTCCATTCCTTTTGAGACACCTCCAAAACATGGTTTTTGAACTTTTCAACTGCTTCTTCGACGCTCGTAAAACGTTGACCACGCAGTTTACCTCTGATATACGGGAACAAGAAGAAGTCATTGGATGCCAAATCAGGACTGTACGGAGGATGAATCATCAATTTCATGTTTTGACTGCTCATGAATTCAACTGTTTGACGAGATGTGTAAGAGCTCGCATTGTCATGATGGAGAATGATTCGTCTTCGGCGGTTAGTTATACGAATTTCTTCGACGACTTGTATAGTCAAAGTAACCGATATAGTAATCTTAAAGGTGTCGGCGAAGTCAAAGGTCAAAAAACCAATACAAAGGAATTATGCCGCAACGAATTAGTCCACGTGGACTGAAGAATTGGCGGTTTGTATTGGATAATTTTTACTAACCGAGTTTTATGAATGGCTGAAGAGTCATAAAATTAAATTTGAAGTCATGTTACGGTGACCAACAGAATGTAGGGGTGAGTACCGCCATTGTGTCGTCAATGTTCAGTTCAGGAACTGATCGCGATTTGAGTGTTGAAATTCGATATTGGTGAGGTTTTAATTACTTAAAATCTTTGTTATTTGTTTAAAATGTGGCGTCCTTAGACAAGTACTGATAGTAATAACGAGTGTGATAACATTCGCTGGTGAACAATGCGAAAAAGAGCTACCAGTGAATAAGATTCTGATGCAGTTGAATATTGAAACACAGAGAGTATGTTTCAATGTATATAAGAATCTACATATCAAGTTTGGTTTCGAGGGAAAAAAACTATTACAAGCAACATCAGATTTGACCGAAATTCCTTTCTCAACTGTACGTAAAATAGACAAAAACAAACCTTATGAACGCAAGACGCGATTTGATGCGGGATTACCAAAACCTTTAGGGTTAGATGTTCATCTAATAAAATCATTAAAAAAACAATATACGACTGTTACAAAAGCAATGAGATTCCTACAATTGAAATCATAGGGAAGAAATTGAATACTTCCGGTCATAATGTGAGCTGCTGTGACAAAACTCTTCAGATTTGGATAAAGAAACTAGGATTCAGATTTAAAATAATAAACAAACGTCAAGCAGTTATGGATAGCAGAAGAATAGTGGATTTGCGTAACAAATACTTAGAACAAATAACTAAATATAGACAAAAACAACGGAAAATTTACTATTTGGACGAAACTTGGTATGACACTCACGACACAGTTACGAAAGGGTGGACTGATGGTTCGAGAATGTGTACGCCTAACATTCCTGTAAACAAAGGATCGCGACTAATCATTGTGCATTGCGGAGGAAGTAAAGGATGGGTTCCGAATTCTTCGAAATTATGTGGAAAAAAAACTTGAGGACTGCAATGTTGACTATCATAAGAACATGGAAGCTAATATTTTTCAGGAATGGTTTGAAAACACATTGATCCCAAATTTGGATGCGAATAGTGTAATAGTTCTTGACAACGCTCCCTATCATTCGCGACAGCTCATCAAAGTACCGAATAAAAATTCGAGGAACGATGAAATACAAAGTTTTTTAATTGATACCAATTTGTATTTTGAAGATAACTATACCAAAAACCAACTACTTGAAGTTTTACAGACAAAAACATTTGAAAAAGTGTATGCCCTTGAGAGTATTGCTGAAAAGTATGGACACACCATATTGAGACTTCCCCCCTATTTTTGTGTTTTTAATCCCATCGAGTTGATTTGGGGAAAATTGAAACAAAGCATCAGGCGTAAAAATAATTTTCCAAAATTTGATAAGAAGGTGATAGAGATAGTTAAAGAAGAAGTATCTAATATTACCGAAGAAGACTGGCAGAAAAGGATTAAAAAAGTAATTTTAGTTGAAAAAGACTATATGGAGATTGGACACTTCCATATCAATGGTGGAAATAAATTCATTATTGATTTAAATGACGGTTAGGTTAGGTCACAAGTGACTTAACCTAACTAACTATCCTAACCTAACTATCTAAGGGTCTCATAAATGATTATTGAATAACAAAATTAGTTAGCTCCCTAACTATTTTATTGAAGGGGAACTGCTGGAAGGTAGAGCTTGAACTATACCACTCAGAATTGGTTCTACGTTGCTCAAGCGGAACAGTGGCTACATGACCCATTCGGCCGAAGAAACAGGCAACCATTTGCTTCGCTTTGCTTCTTAAATGAACAAATTTTGTTGGATTCAGCTCGTCTTGGAATACCCTTACGGTCGATTGTTGTTTTGTTTCTTGTTCATACGCATATTATCCATGATTCGTCACCTATCACGATTTTATACACAAATTTTGAAGCACCACGGTCGAACTTTTTAATCATTTGCTCACATCACTTAACGGCCTTTTTTTGAGCAATTGATGAATTATGAGGTATCCAACGAGAACACATTTTTTTACAACTAAGTGTTCATGCAAAATCGAATGTATTGAAGTGGAACTAATGAGCAAGGATGTCTGTATCTCACAATATTTCACATGACGATCTTGCATTATCATATCAAGCACTGCATCGATGTTTTGTGGCGCAACAACCGATTTTGTACGACCTTCACGGAATTCGTCGGCGACCGAACCACGACCACGATCGATTTCACTATACCAGCAATATACTGTGGTTTTTTATGGTGCTTTATCGCCATACAAAGAACCGAGTTCATCGACACATTCTTGTTAAGACAGTCCAACAATAACTTCTCTTGAAATTTCCATTTTTTTGGCAAATTGATTTTCTTAACTCACTGTGAACAAAACAAACTTTATTATGATGTTGCTACATTTTACCTATTGACATTAGCGTTGCCAGTTTACGAAATATAAATAGTCCCCAATCGTACAAAGTTGTAACGTTAGAATATTAATCCAATCTTTCCATTTTCCATCTGCTGTTCTTTCTGGTTTCTGCACAACATACACCTAAGCATATACTTAACAATCTAATATCGCGTGACTTCCTTTGCTGATTGGGCTTCTGATTAGCTGGCGCCCGTCAACCGCCAGCTCTACTCATAAAAGCGGCGCCACGAGAATGAATTGAAAATTCAAATGACGGGAACGCAAACGTCGGGATCTGGTCGGATCGATTCAGAAACTTTATTACTTTGAGTGGGATTTGGAAATTGGGTTGTAGGATTTGGGCCGAGGAATGAAACATTGAGGTATTGTAGGTATAGTCTATCCATTCCCAATTGGAACGAAACAACGCCCGCCTCAAACCAACCCTGTGGAAAAGATATGTAGACGACATATTCATCATCTGGCCCCACAAAAAACAAGAACTAGACCGGTTTGTGACCTACCTGAACAACATCCATCCCCGCATCCAGTTCACTACCGAAAGAGAGGAGAACAGGCAGCTACCTGATTGGTTTTTGAGGTCGCTGTGGTTTGTGGCTCATTCGCAAACACCTGCGGCTTAAGAAAGCCTCAGAAGAAAAAGTCTAACGGGGTCAAATCGTACGATTTCGGTGGTCAGTTCACATTACCTCCACGTGACATGACCATGCCCTCAAATCGCTCATGCAGAATATCCAATGTGGCATCAGCTGTGTGGTACTTAGCGCCGTTCTGTTGAAACCACATGTCGTTTGTGATCATCAACCTATAGTAGAAATATGGAAAGATGACGCCGCCAGCCCAACATCCACACCAAACAGTGACTTTCTAAGAATGCATTGGACGCTTTTGGACAAATGCCAAATTCGACAATTTTGTTTGTTCACGTAGTCATACACCCAGGAATAGGTGAATGGGTGATAATTTGTCTCCAAAATGGGGACAGATCAATTAGCTCATTAGTAATAAAACATAATTTGTATTTCGTTATTGCAGATAATTGTCAATTTTCGAATTACGGTCTTTGAATAGTCTTGTATAATTCCGTTATACAACATTAATGTGCTCGCTGTTACGTTGTCAATCGCCCTGCAGCAGGGGGCGGTAAAATACCGCTGCCAGACGCGGTATCACCCTTAGAGAAAAAAATCCACCAAAAGGACGTCTCATTCTACAGTGTTTGTATTTGTGCTCAAAGGATGCTCCACTCTTGAGTATACAAAGAGTGTCTGAATGGTCTTCACTGAAGAGTTGTTAAGTGACGTAAAATGTAATAAATTTGAAAGATTATCTTGCTGGTAATTAACAGGTCCATTCTCTTTTTGTTATTTGCAAAGTATATTGAGAAATGGGAGGCGATATTGTTGTTTGTTTGGATGTTCCAAAAGTGATTATCGAAGTAGAGAAATGTTACAGGGTGTAACGTAAGTACGTTAAAGTATTCAAGCGACGTATTCCTGAGAGAATCTCAAGATATAAAGTCTATATAAACTTGTGTCCGGAGATGCTTCGTTTCGGAGATACAAGGCGTTGAAATTGAATTTTTTGTTTGTTTAAAAAAAATAAAATCAAATAAAAAAAAAAAAAAACTAAGGAGTGACGGGTCTGCGAACTAGTTCGTATAGTTCGTTCAAAAAGTCACTCTTACGACCTAGTTCGTTCACGAACTACACAAAACTAAAAACAACGGATCAAAAACATTTTCGTGTTTTAATTTTACACTTCTTCTTGATGGGAAAAAATACCGTTCAAGCGAAGCAATGGCTTTAAAAGTGTTATAAGGACTCCGCTCCATCAGAAACAACAACTAAACATTGGTTTGATGACTTCAAACGTGGTCGTTGAGACACCGATGATGCAGAATGCAGTGGACGTCAAAATAAGGCAGTACCCATCGACATAACCTTAATCTAAACTGCTAATCCCATATTACAAAACTTAATCCATTTACGAAATTTCAGTGAGCCTTCAGGGCATGCGCAATGAAGTTTCATGACGTTTCCAAATCACATGGGCGTACCGAAGGAAAGGGGGATTTTTTAGGGATATCACGGGAAATACTTGGTTTTCATATTTATGTTCATAGAAAAATCTGCGGAACAAAAATAAACATTTGTATTATAATAGATAATAGGTATGACTCTTCCTGATATCTATTGGCGAGTAGTAATAATATTAATACCGAGCAAAGCTTATAACAGGTACTTATAACATAAACATAAGTAGGTATGTTGTTCATTGCAAATGATTATAGATATATTGTTCAAAATGAAAGGGGATATATTTTTAGGAGTGATTAATTTTTGAGAAAGAAATTTTTTGGCTTTCTCTCCATCTTGATATAAATAAAAATGAAGGAATCTTCCAAAGAAAGAAAGGAAGCAATCAATTTTAAAAGAAGTAACTCTATACATAGATTTAGATCATGCAACAGCTACTTTCTTATAAACATTGAATTACACGAAAGAAAAAGTTCTTTCGAAACAAATACTTCTATATAAACACTAAATTATACCAAAAAGTAGAAAGCCAAAAACTTTTTTCCCAAAAAGATATATTGTTTTTTGCAAACTACAATCTAAGGAAGTAAAAAGCATACAATTTTTACATGTTGATATTTATTCACGCAACCAGCAAATATTGGTGTACATAATAGCAACTTACATAAATAAAATTAGATCGTGATGTTACATCAGTAGAAATAATACTAAAATAATAATTGCAAACCAATGATAATGATACATTAGTATGAATAGATTCAAACAATGGGGAATGTTCCTCCTGACGAAAATCAAGTAGTTTTCATAAAAGAGCTCTAAAACAACGCATTTTAAACTTATAATTTCAACCTTTTTCTTTAAAAAATTATTTAAATACTTAAAAGAGAGGAATGAAATAATACATCAACATTTAAAAGGATTCGTTTCTATTTCACCATTTGGCAACATCGGTTATAGCTAATAAAGGCCAATGAATCTGTTACCTGTATGAGACAAACAAAGATGACATATTTCAGAGGCGTGCTGTTCTGTTTACTTATGTTCCGAGTTCCGAGACATTCTGTGACATATGACATTTTGTGCACCTAACCTATCTTCCTCTATATAAATAAATAACAAAACAACTGTTGTTTATGTGGCTTGTGGAGGTGGTATTGAACTATAATTTATATTTTGCCTTAATTGTTGATTTATAAAGATAATTTTCCTTTTTATAGTAGAATATCTAGGTACGTATAAATTATTTCAACTTGATATAGGCGCTGTTGCCAATATGTGAATTAGAAACAAATCCCTTAAAAAATCAAAACCTAACATTTGGAACATCAATTTGAATACTTTTCGAAGTGAATTTGAAAAACTCATGAATTAAATTCAACTGTATTTTGTTCAAACTTGCATTTGCTGTAATAACCCAAATTGAGGAACACTCCCCATTGAATATGGATTCGATTTTGTTTATTGGAATAGAGAAGCAAGTGTTCCAGACTACAATACAATATGAGTCATATAGGCCTTGCCAGAGCGTTGCATACACTAATTATTACAAAAATCGTTTTTTAGCATTATAAATCATCTTTTTAATTCTAAGTACTACACTTATTTCTGTACTTATATTATTATGTGGAATTTAAGTTTTCCCATTCTATGAATCCTTATTGGGTTAGTAAACATCTGCAATCGCTTTTTAGAAATAATGGTAACTTTCAAGCTAGTACTAGCTACGTGAATCCAAAGTTGTAACTATAAACAAAATGGTCGAAGCCTTGTTTCAACGTCTGAAATGACAGTCTTTGAGCCTTCTGCGCATTGCGCAGAATCGTTTTCATAAATTCAATTTGGATGAATTTTTCGAGTATCAGGGATATGACCATTAGCAGTCTGGTTATAGTTTATGTAGGTGGCAGTACCTAACACCAGAAAACATAATTCACAATATCGTTTTGAATGATCGAAAAGTGAAGTTCCGTGGGTTAGCTGACATTGTTAAGTTATCAAAAGAACGTGTTGGCTTTATATTGCATGAACATTTGACTATGAGAAAGCTCTGTTCAAAGTGGGTGCCGCGTGAGCTCACTGTTGACCAAAAACAAGAACGTCTTGATGATTCTGAGCAGTGTTTGGCCATGTTCAAACCAAACAAACCGAAATTTTTGCGTCGATATGTGACGCAAAGGATGAAACATGGATCCATCACTTCACTCGGGAATCAAAACGATCGTCATCTGAGTGGAGAGCAAATGTCACGTTCCCGTCAGTTTCAATTGCGGTAGTTATTTCACTCGAGCCACAATCAGATGAACTATCTTCCATTACCACTGTAATTTGTTCCATATAATTTATAATACTCGAGATTTTCAGTTTCCCCCCCCATGCCCCCTCCCAGGTTGAGTGCCCTGAAGTAAAAGCTTCCCCCCACGACTAGTTTGCGAGACGCTCATAAACGACTGTATCTTCTTTTTCTATGTTTGTGCGCACTGGCCCCAGGTAGTGCAGGCATACAGTATTATGGGCATGAGAACGATTTTAATCATCAGCAACTTTACTTTCAATCCCATGTTGCTTCTTCTTCCTATAATTGGTGCCAGGCGTTGTCTGGCGTGTCTAGCCATTCTGACTGAAATGGAGGATGACCTCCAGGTATGTCGCTTTGTTGGTACACGGAATCTCTTGTCCGTTAAAGATGGCATTGCCTTCCGGTTGTACACGCCTGCGAGTGAACAGTATCGCCTGACTCTTGTCAGGGTTTATACTGATCTTCCACAGGTTGGACCACTCCTCTAATCTGTCTGTCTGATGCTGCAAGTACCTCGTGACATGCGCTTGGCTCGTGGACCTCGCCAGCACGGCCATGTCGTCCGCGTAGAGCGCCAACTTGTTGCATGTCCGCTGTGTATACGGAGAAGAGGTGTGGCGAAAGGACTACTCCTTGCGGGAGCCCTGCTTCCAGTAGTCGTCTCCTTCTCTGCAACGGCATCGCCTGTCAGCTAGAAAAGACTGAATTAATCTTGCCATTGGTTTTGAATATCCAAAATCGCTCATCTTGGGCAGTAGTCCATCATGCCAAACTCTGTCGAACGCCTTGGAGGCGTCTAAGAAGATAGATTCGGTGTTGTATTCTTTGCCGAGGTTGAAGCCTTCAGTCGCGAAGGCTTCAACCTCAGGACTTGTAGCTCTGTTGAGGGTTCTGATCTAAAACCGAATTGTTCGTCCGGGACGATTCCTAGCTCTCTGGTTTGATCTTCGAGATGATCTTGAAGATGACACGCTTCGCCACTTCGCTTATGGAAGGCAGTAAGCTTATTGGCCTATGATTATCTGGGAACAGGTGGTTCTTCTTGGGCTTCGGGATGTGGATAACCGTTGCCTCTTTGAACGGGTACGGGAAGTGCTGCAATCTAGGTATAGCATTTATGATGTAAGTTATGGCTGCTATATCCTTGCGCGGTAGTACTTTCAGTGCCCGGTTTGTTATGTGGTCCGGGCCTGGTGCTTTCCGAGTGGATATAAGTCTTAGGATGTCTTTCACTTCCTCGGGAGATGTCGGGGCCAGGGGTTGCGCGTTGTCCGTTCGTTGTCTTAGCCTTCGTACCGTTCTTTCCATGTCTCTCTATTTCATCTACCTCGTCCGTGAACGGGACGTCGTTCTCTCTGCACTGCCTTTCGAAGTTGTCCGCGAATGCGTCCGCCTTCTCCTGGTCACTGTAGTTTCAGTTTTAAAATATTGAAGGTTATATGAATAAAAATATTCAAAAATTTTCTTCTTCCCTTTAATCGTGTAATGGCCTCAGCTACTAAGACTATAACTTATTGACTGTGCATTCAATTGTCAGCTGTCAGCTTCGAGTGCTGTTCACTGCCTCTTCTTCTTCCATATTTTTTTTAATATTGATTATTTGTGGAAAATTCCGCTACGACTGACAACACTTTGCTGAATAGACCTATTTTGAGGCAAAAGATAAATCGAACTACAAAAGTGGCATTGAAATGTTAGAGCCGCGCTGAAATGATTGTGTGTGTGGCACTTGATGGAGATTACGTTGATGATGAAAGCCAATTTAAAAAACACAAGCTCCGCAAGACCGACTCAACCAGCGACATACGTCCCGATTTGTAATTTTAGTTGCTGTAATTATAGCGTTAGAGGAGGCTAGCCTCACGGTAGGGTACGACTGCGTTTGTTTTTTATTTTATTTTTCGGATGGGATGCCGTGACGACCGGGACTGAAAAAAATGTCGGTAAATCGTTTTAGTGTTTCTTGATAATTTTATTTTTCAAATCAATCTTTTGATTTGATATGTATGTCAAGCACCTTGATTCTAATTTTTCGATTTTTTGAAATATTTGAGTAACTGAATTTTTTAAGTGTACAATTTACGATAAAGTTTTCATTGTTGAAATCCATATTCTGGTTTGCTTTCAAATAATCGAATTAAATTTTAAAATGTATCTTCCGTTTCGTTCAAAACTCATGGGTAATTGTAAATATTTCATCTGTAGTGCAAAATTTCGCTAACACTTATAATTCTTAAAATATGTTTTTATTTTGATTTTCTTCTGAACAATCTATAAAGGAGTATACGTATAGCGGCATCTGCCCGCAAACAGATCAAGCAATAATTGATGAGTTACGTACAGCGCCATCTGCCCGCGAATAGATCAAGAAATATCAATGAGGTTACGTACAGCGGCATCTGCCCGCGAATAGATCAAGCAATAATGCCGATAATTCTGTCAATACAGATCTTGAGCTTAAGAGTTACAAACAAAAATACATACATACATACAGGTGAAGCTAATATAAGGCGTGTAAAAAACATAAAAGGTTTGCACCTGCCTAGTTGAGCAACTGGGAACAAATAGAGATTATTTGTAGAGAATCTCGGAGCTGGTACCCAGTCTGTTGATAATTGTAAATAGAAGTATTAAGTCTCTATGTCTTCTGCGTGCCTCGAAAGAGGGTATTTTCAATATAATGCATTGAATTTAATGGAGCCTCTGGAGACACCCTACATTTTGTTTTATAAGAGAGAGGACATTGTTAGATCAAGATCTTCAGATGATGTGGTGAAATTACAGAGCTAGTTGCTGATATAACAAAAGGCGAAGTTCAACTCAGCACAAGTGCTACTGAGTTGTGCTTTCTAATGCAACATAGTCACTTTATACGTAAGGACCAAACAGTGGAATAATAATCGAAATGATACCTAAACAGAAAAAAATAAAGAAATTCAACAGCAGGGATGTTAGTAAAATCGTAGTCCAAGTATCTTCATGGATTTCTGAATTACAGCGGAAATGTGTGATTTATAGTTAAGCGTGTAGTCTAGGATCCCACCTAGATCTTTGGTTTCGAAAGCAGAATGTAAGGTCAGATTATTTATTCTATATTCGAAAGTAATTGGGTGATGTATCCGATGAAAGAGCGGAATATGGCATTTGGATGCGTTCAAACACATACCATTTTGCACACACCAGTTAGATAGGCAATCTATATCGTTCTGTAGAATCAATGTATCGGCCTCACTTTAATTTATTTTGAAACACTTTTAATCGTCAGCAAATAGCAAAGCTTCACTTTCATGGAAGCGACGAATTAGGTCGTTAATGAAAAGGTTAAACAACAGTGGTCCAAAAAGTGATCCTTGAACACCCGATGTAAGTGCTATGTTATGTGAATGATAATGATTAACCCTGACCTGTTTCTGTCAACAGTTGTGAGTGGGCTTATTTGTGGAGCTCCTGTTATAGGCATTATACCTCTTCAGGAGCAGGGTTAGTTAACGATAATTTTTTGGGGTTTAACTTTACAATGTTTTCTCAAGCATAAAGTTTATGCTTTCCGTGCTATGCTAAAGTTTATTTCCGAAATTGCGTCTGTAAAATTAGGAAAAACTTGAAATAAATATGAAACCGAAAATTCAGAGGCATCGTCTCTAATTCTAGAAAATTATGCTTACCTTGTCTGAGAGTCAAGGGAAAAATTTCCACGTTCCCCATGCAGCTCTAGCGGTAATTACTCCATTAGACCTGTGAGTAACAAAGGACTCAACAATTAGTGCCCTCGACATTCACTAGGCATCAAATATGAAACCGGGTAATTTACGTGGATTCCTGAACGTTCTGGATATACACATGCTCTTAACTAAGTAATGTGATAACGTTTGGGCTCCAAAATGCATCGTTCTTGATAATCGGATTTTTCGGCAGCAGATAAAATATTGAAGAGCGTGTTTCAAAAGAATGTATCTCACGGGAATGTGCTGAGGTGATTTAGTATGTGGTGGAAATAAATGGCTACACCGGTTCCATTAAATATTTACTGGTATATTCGGTCTCCGCTCTGTTTTATCTCCACTTTTACGGAACGTGTTAGTATTTCGTGACCAAGAAACTCAAGTCGTATATAAAGAAAATTGCTTTTCTCGAAACAACAAATACAAGAGCCCCCACACTCCCAAAGTATACCTCAAACCGCAGGAGCATTAGTTAAAAAATGATAAGTGCATCAATAAATCAATAGCAGAGGGTGTTTATATGGGGTCTTCCAACAGGGACCTCAGAACTTTGATAATTGATAACAGCCATTTTGTTGGAGCTACATCTGTCAAATTAGTTCTCTTATTCAGTCTGTTTTGCCGAATACACTGGTAAACACACAGTTTTGGTGCCGGATTTTTTTTACTGTTTCTAGGTAATTGGGGTCTGCTGAATCCAAAAATGCCACCAGATTTGCTCCATCAGATCGTTTTCAGAAAATACGACAACAGATCACATTTCTAACATATAGGGTAACTTAACGCAGCACTATCTACATATATGTAGTGCTGCTACCCATCAAATAAACAAGACACGAATAAAAAGTAAGACATTTATTGTACAACAATATACTTACAAAAATCATCACACATATCTGCCAAGAAAACCTAACCAGCATCGCAGCACAAATCTGTTATTCGGCGTCACCTAAAAACTTCTTTTCATATGATTTTCTTGCAAAGGCTCTAAAAGGGCGGTCCCTTTGAAGACTCCAGCAGTAATCCGCCATCATATGAGTGTCCCATCTCCCATGATACCTCTCTTCCATCGTTTTGATATCTTGGTGGAAGCGTTCCCCTTGTTCCTCACTAAGGTCACCAAGATTTTCTGGGAAACGGTCTAAGTGGCTATGGAGGTAATGCATTTTAATACTCATATGACAACCGTGTTTGTTAAAATTGTTGAGCATTTCTTCCACTGAATCCCTGTAATTTTCCAATTTATTGTTTCCAAAAAAATTTTCCACAACTCTCAGAAAAGAGCACCATGCATTACATTCAATTTCAGTCATCGATTCTGTAAAATGCGAATCTTTTATAAGTTGTCGTATCTGAGGCCCATCAAATATTCCGGCTTTCACTTTTTCTTTACTAAGTGCAGGTAATTTGCTGGACAAGTATTCAAAACAAGGACGATTCTGGTCTAGGGCCTTTACAAATTGTTTCATCAGCCCTAGTTTAATATGTAACGGAGGTAATATTCTTTTCTTTCGGTCGAACGATGCTTCGTTAATTACGTTAGCTTCTCCTTGAACTAAAGCATCTCTAGAACGCCATTTTCTTCTACTCCAGTGTTGGTCCTTAGCCCTGCTATCCCAAATACACAGGAAACAAGGATATTTTGTACAGTCACCTTGTTGTCCCAGGAGAAAGTTCAAAATCTTAAAATCAACACATGTTGGTCATACTTGACCAGCGATATTGTTTTATGTTCTTCTTTCAGTTTTGTAGAATGCCATATTGGTATACTTCCATATTTGTTGCTATTATGTAGAAGGACACACTTTAAACTTCGTTTGGAACTGTCGATAAAAAGACGCCAGGGATCTGGTGTATACTCCGATACACCCATTTTTTCTAACAGTCCTTTAATATTGTTACAAAAAACCATATCATCTTGCTGAGAAAAAAAAGGCAAAAGATCTTTTTCTCTGTTACGGTAGTATGTAATTTTGGTGTCTGAGTGAAAAAGTTTCTTTTCCTTTAGTCTGGAGGCAAGCAACTCGGAAGAATCCTTTGGAAGGTTCAAATCTCTAATAAGATCGCTTAGTTCTTCTTGAGTAAAGCGCTCAGGACGTGTTGAATCCCCCTCAAAATCACAGTTGTCTTCCTCAAATCTATTAGTCTGTAGTTCGTCAGATAACGTTTCGACATTATCCTCTGGTAACGTAGGTAGGCTGCTAAATATTGGAATGGGTATCTGCTCAAGCTGATGTGGAATTGGTCTTATTGCTGAATCCAGGTTAGGATATTTCCACGTCTGTCGATTGTTACGATTAGTGTCCTTTGTATTCAAAAGAAAGAAACAGCAATCGTCAAAATTATTTTTTGGTTCTCTCCATACCATTGGAACACCAAACTTTAAAAGTTTTCGTTGTCCTTTCGTCCACTGTCCCAAGTTTTCAAGACACACTACATGTGGAGCCCAGGATTTATCTTGATCTTCTAAATGAGCACCAAAATAGGCTTGATATGCCCTTTTTATAAAATCACAAACTGGTTTTCTACTTTCTTTCACAATGTACTCGCCACATATGTAGCAAAAAACGTTCGGGTTATTCACACAACAAAGCCTGCTTGTAGAAGCCATGGATTTCAGTTGTCAAAAACAAACTCTTGCAACGATACTCAAGTTCAGACTAAATTTTACAATGGAATGAAAGTCGACTTTATAGGAATTTATTAAGGCCATTTCCGAGAAAATACTATTTACTTATCGGACAATAGTTAAAAAGCAATTGGCGCTAATTTCATGATATAGGCATTTCCAATAAGTACACTTTAATTAGAAGTCATTAGTATGCATTTGTCTTATAATTTGTGAAGTTTGTTTATAAACATATTGCAATTATAGTGATGGAATATACAGAAATGTAAGAATATTTAAGTATTTGATGAGTATGTTATATCTCGAAAACTAGAGCTGATACAAAGAAAAAATTTGTATTTTTGGAATCAGCTCAGGTGAATTAACCAAAATCAGTTGTTTTTTTCGGCAGCAAGACATTTTTTTTTTGGTGTACTGTGATATCCATGGACGGATAGCATTCAACAACACTTGCAAGTAATGAAATTGTTTTATCAAAATGGATGTTCTGTTCGGGCAACGTACCGCGCGCTTCGCCCATTTTACGGTCGATATAATCGTCCTACTAATAGGTCTATTCGCAAAGTGGTGGATAAATTTGAGTCCACTGGTTCAGTAAACCATCGACCAACATCCATACGTCGACGAAACGCAAGATCTGCCGAAAACATCGCTGCTGTCGATTTCGCATCGCCCACAAGAACTTTGCCTTTCGCAGACCATAACTTGGCGAATTTTGCGTCGTGACTTGGACCGGCACGTGGCCGTAGTGGACATTTGAACGTTCCAACAAAAACTTGACTCCCCCTGTAGGTCAAAAACGGACGTGTAATCGAAAATTTCAAAGAAAACATCAATCTTTATTTCTACGGAAACTAATTCTGATATGGAAATCATACATGAAACTTCACCCCTCTGCGGTCAGCAACTTCCCCCCCCTATTTTTCCACTGGTATGGGGGGTCGAGTGATACATTATTTGAAAAGTCTTTTGCCCCTTTATTACTTCTGTAGTTTTTTTCGAAATTAGTTCATTCGTTATTGAGAAATTGAATGTTGAACGTTTTATTTAAGAAAAAACAGAAAATTTGTTGTTGTTCATTTTAATGAAGATATCAACAACACATAATATCAGTGGGAACAAAATCAACCACCTAGTTCCATACAATAATACAGTCTACTCTCGAAAGCGTTCCGTACATTATTCAAGATGTCCGGAGGCAGCAAACGGCATTCCCACAGGTCTTCTAGATTTGTAGTCTTAGTAGAGTACACTTTCGACTTCAGGTGTCCCCACAGAAAAAAGTTCATCAATGTGAGATCAGGTGATATAGCTGGCCACTTCACTGAACCCATTCGTTCGAAAACATCAAAATGTGGAGGTGCACCATCACGCTGGAGTGTTATTTCATGTTCTACTAAAGTGTCATCATTTTCTAAAATTTGTATAATCATAGGATCTATACAGTTTTGTAATAGAATTAAGTATGTGTGTCCATTGAGATTACCTTCAATGAAGAATGATTCAACAATATGAGAACCAAGAATGCCGGCCTAGACATTTAATTTTTGTGGAGTTTGTAAATGTGTTTCCATCACCAAATGAGGATTCACATCAATCCAGTAACGACATGTCTTAAAACTGCTACTTCAACTCCGTTATTTCTGACAGGACGGGATACTTCATGTTTTCTGTTGTGAACAGAACCTGAAGTTCGAAACTTATCCATTAACTGTTTAACGTATTGATGGCTCACGTTGTGATCTGGATGGTTCGTATTATAAATTCTTGCAGTAGCTTTAGCACATTCATTATTTCGATAATAGGTTGCAACAATTCATATTGTTTCTTCAGTAGAATAAACCATGTTGGAACACAGTGAACAAGTGTTATTCCTTTTCCCTGTTTTGTCTTTCTACAAAAGAGAAAACATGGCAAAGTAGCTCCGGCAGCTGTTCGTCGGTGGCATATGGGAGTGGATTGATTATTGCGATTCTGTTAAATAAAATAAGGATACAATAAGGGCGCCACTGTCTTTTTTATAAGGTCTTATTTGGAAAAGATCAGAAACCTAAGGTATAGAGTAGATACAACAACTACAATAAAAGAAAGACATACCCAATTTCATATTATTTAATGAGATAAATATTAAGTCGTACGCTACTATTATGCAATTATAACAATGCATACGATCATACATATTGAACCTTCTCAAGCCTGCTTGACGGATAACTTGCTGATACCAGTATATATAAATATATAAGAAAAAACGTGTACCCAGGGCAAAATTCATGAATTTTTACTAATGGGATGTTTTTGTGAGTTATGTTACCTCAAAAGGGCTTGAATATTGATGATATAGCAAATTTATGGTTGAATGGTTAAACATAAACAGTTTGAATAATGAAAGTAAGAACTGAAATATTAAATGAAAACTATAATACTGAACTGGCCTTTCATCCAACGTTGATTCTAAAGAAGTAACAACCGTAGAGCAGATGAGGTCCTCAAGCAGTAAGAAAGGAGGAGTGGTTGTATTTTTTCTGTTCATCTTATCACTCGCTAGGAATTAGTAAATCCGGACTATGGTAGAAAATACCTCTGTTTGAGTCAAAGAGGACGTCCAATTGGATAAAGGGAGTCGAATCAGTGAATAGGAACACTCTTGTGGCCCTGGTTAACGTTTCCAAATCCTTCGCGATACAGGATTAGGCTGAGAAAATTTTTCGTATTAAAGAAAAACCCTATAAGAATATTCACATACATTCTTGGAATAATAAAAACACAATGGAGTAGTGGACTCACCTCTGGTACCAAGAGGGTTCTCTTCTGCAAATGAATCGACAACTAGATTCTCCGAAAGACAATATTTTTAATATCAAACACAAAAGGGTACTGCCATTATACGTCACATAACATGATTCGCTTCTAATAATTAAAAGAGATCGGTACTCCCTATCTGAATTCACCTTGTCGTTCTCAGAAATAATTCTGTCAAATTTGTGGGATCTTCATAGAGTTCACACACTAGAGACTATCGGAACTGAACGAAGTCTAACAGTTTATTGGAAGAAAAAAGAGATGGAATGAGGAAAGGTAAATTTGTCAACACAGAATTTCATTTGCGGTATAGGTGCTCCTGAACAATTTACCAATATACGGCTTTCAAAATGAACGTTGAGTCAGCTCAAGATTATTCCAATAACTACACAACATTAATGATTATTTACATGGGCGTGGACACTCTACATGTGTACATGGGAGGTAGGTTGATACGTTTTTATCAGATTGGGTGGTTTAGGAAAACTAGTTGGTGAATATATTACTATCTTTTACAGTTCCTAAACTGGAGCAATGTACAGGGTGAAACATTGATAACCTTAAAACAAAAATAAACGCAGTGAGTGAAAACGAAAACGTTACACAAGGATGACTGAATAATAATTCGTGAAGAAGTGACAGTGGCCAACTATCTACTTTTTGTTCTGCGACAACTAGATTCAACAAAAATTACCAGTGCAGAAAAAAGTAACAGTGTCGTCCATTTCAAAACGTTTACTACTAATTAAATAAATTCTACAAATCTAGAAGACCTGCGACAGAGAAGTTCGGGAATGCTGATTTCTGACTCCGGACATCTTCAATAATGTACGGAACACTTTCGACTGTAGACTGTATTATTGTATGGAACTGATGGAGGTCATTTTGAATACTTTATCCATTGATTGTGTTGCATGCACATTAAGTGGAACCACACTTATTGGGATTTCGTGACTTGACGACGGCTTCCAATGTGCTCAACTTTCAAATCTCTATTTGCTGAGAACTGAGTCTCGTCACTATTATACCACTGGGCTTGTACATGCGCATTCGCGAATGTACAAGAGCTTTCGAATGGGCTATCGAACACTCGAATCGACTATGAACGTTTAAATGGGCTCATCGAGCTGCAGATAAGAATAAAATTAGTTCACAGACAAGTTCGAGAGCAAGGAAAGCGACAGTGAACAAGTTAGATAAAGAAGATAATTCTAGAATTCAATTGAAGTATTGTGTTCATGTGTTGTTTTGGATTACTTTTGGATTAAATTTGAAAAAGCGTACGTCTCGCAGAAAATTACGACTCTCTTTCGGTGACATATATAGTAGTAATATTGTCTTCAAAAGTTCAAATAGGTGCTCATGAGGCGTTGAAAACAAATATTTTCGACCCGAAACATCAAAAAGTATACCGTGATGACAGCAGTTTTCCTTGCAACTTTAATTTTATAACAATGTAAATCATATATTAGGTTGTGTAGCGTTCCCGTGAATGATATCTGTTTCAATTCCTCAACGTATATTTGAAGTAAAAACTGAATGAGAGAAAGTGATTTTTGTTATTCAATATTTAGTTGAAATAATTTGTTTCAAAACGAATGTTTCTTTTGTGTAATTCAATGTTCGTGTAAAAGTAGTTGTTAGGACTTTTTCCTCCAGTTTGTATCTGAAAAAAGCGTCTATGCATGATCTACACATTTTCTAAAGAGTTTATTTTCTACTTGATTGCTTTCTTCGTGTTTTCAGAAGTTTTCCACGTCTCTTGTGCAAAGATTGAGAAGTAGATAGCCAGAAAGCTTCTTTCCCAAAAACTAATCTATCCTGAAAAATACCTCCTTTCAATTTTATCTATAAAATACTCTCAAGCCTCCATCAGAACAGTTTTTATCGTTTATAAACACCTTTTACCTAATTAAAATCTTCAAATCCTTCGACATCTAATAAACAGTAGCTTGTGTTCCTACCTATTAATCCCTTTTCAGTCGAGAATTTCGCTATTGACGACACTAATTATTCTGAAAAGAAGCATTTAAATTTTCACATCAGTACAAGTCAATTCTTCGGGGTAATAATAATTAGTGTATTGATTTTACTCTGACTCTAACTCACGGAACGAATGAAAGAGCACAACATAATTTCGAAATAGTAAATTGTATAAGTTTTGGAACAACTTTTTTTTGCAATTTTTAATACGTTCTCTCGTGTTTTTTCAATTATGATGTTACATTCTGATATCCCAAAGTGATCGCTTCTCTCGTAAAATCCAATATGGATTTAATATTCAAATATTGAATTCAGGTTATTTCTTCAAAGCTAACATTTTGTGATTTTTTTGTTGCAGTTCAACTAATACCACAACATGTCATCTGTCAAAGTAGCTGTAAGAGTCAGACCATTCAATAATAGAGAAATCAATAGAGAATGCAAATGTATTATTCAAATGAGTGGCAATACGACAGGTGAGTAGAACATAAAATATGGAATCAAATTAGCGAAACTTGCCATTAGTAAGGAACAGGAACGTTTTGATTTGCAAGATTTTCAATATTGCCTTAAGACAAAATCAAATATTTTTTGTCGGCCTTTTTTTTGGTGGGATTTTCACCTTCCACAAGCTTCGTGAAATGAAAATTTCAATGGAGAACTACAGATGTAGAAAGGACAACCTTTTTAGCTCACTCCAATAAATTTCTGCAAAAATTCAAAGTATTTTTCACAAGGAAAAATATTCTATTTGTCACTAACTACCTTATTTAATAATTTTGCTTATCACGAAAAGGGCTAAGTATTTGTACAGATACTCATTTTAACGTTTCGGAGGAACCCTCTTCAGAATTGAAAAAATCTAATGTGGCTCATCACAGTTTTTTTTTCGGTTCACTTCACAACCCATGTATGTATTTGTGTGACTTTTCCAGAACGACTAATCATTGTGCATTGCGGAGGAAGTAAAGGATGGGTTCCGAATTCTTTGAAATTATGTGGAAAAAACTTGAGGACTGCAATGTTGACTATCATAAGAACATGGAAGCTAATATTTTTGAGGAATGGTTTGAAAACACATTGATCCCAAATTTGGATGCGAATAGTGTAATAGTTCTTTACAACGCTTCCTAATATTCGCGACAGCTCATCAAAGTACCGAATCAAAATTCGAGGAAAGATGAAATACAAAGTTTTTTAATGGATAATAAAAATCAACTACTTGAAGTTTAACAGACAAAAATATTTGAAAAAAGTGTATGCCCTTGAAAGTATGGACACACCATATTGAGACTTCCCCCCTATTTTTGTGTTTTCAATCCCATCGAGTTGATTTGGGGAAAATTTAATAAGAAGGTAATAAAGCTAATTCAAGAAGAAGTATCCAATATTGCCGAAGAAGATTGACAGAATAATATTAAAAAAGTAATTTTAGTTGATAAAGACTATATGGAGATTGGACAAAGATTCAAATTGAAATGTTTAGTTCAATAGTTCATTTGAAGTTGAATGTAAAATTCCGTTACTTTCATCAAATGTTATGAATTTTAAATATTTTGTCGATACATTCATGAGTTTAATTGTGATCCCACCAGGCAGCGCTGTTTCGGCCCACCAAGGTCTCATCAAAACCATCAACTAGCAAAACTAGTGGTAAATTATTCCAAACCATCAACTAGCAAAACTAGCAAAACCATCCAACTGTCCTGTCGTGCAAGTAACGTAGTTATGGTTTATTGTTACAATTGAAAAAAAACGTGACTATCTGTTGATACAAGTTATTCTTTTCTGTTGGTTGACAAATATTTGAAAAAGTCATAATAATTTTGAATTTTATTTATAGCCATCACCAATCCAAAGGCAGAACCAAACACGAAAGATGCTCAAAAAAGTTTTAATTTCGATTATTCGTACTGGTCACATGACGTGAGTATACTACCAACTCTAATCGACCGAACATCCCTATTAACAATCCTTTCCGTTGCAGGAGAGTGATCCGAAGTTTTCTTCGCAAATAGTAGTGTACAGAGACATAGGCGAGGAAATGCTGCAACACTCCTTCGACGGGTACAACGTCTGCATCTTCGCTTACGGCCAAACTGGTGCAGGAAAATCCTACACGATGATGGGGAAGCAGGAAGACGGTCAGGAAGGCATCATACCGCAGATATGCCAGGACCTGTTCAAGAAAATTCGAAACAACAGCTCGTCCGACGTGAAATATTCCGTGGAGGTTAGTTACATGGAGATTTACTGCGAGCGGGTAAGGGACCTGCTGAATCCGAAGAACAAAGGAAATTTGAGGGTGAGGGAGCACCCGCTGCTGGGGCCATACGTCGAAGACCTCAGCAAGTTGGCCGTCATGAGCTACCAAGATATCCATGATCTCATCGACGAAGGTAACAAGGCCAGGACCGTGGCTGCGACCAATATGAACGAAACCAGTTCGAGATCGCATGCTGTGTTCACGATTTTTTTCACGCAACAGAGGTTGGTACCACTTCTGTATTCTTTTATCAATCTAGAGTTGGATCATGATTTATTCATGAGATTCATTGTACAATGAATTGATAGTGTACTATATGATACTATTTATGATTTGGTTCCAATGAAAAAATTCGAAAAGTTTTCTACTTGGTTCAATAATTAGTAAAAAAATACCAAAAGAAAAAAAGGCTCAACCCAAAAAAAATTGTTTTGATTGCTTGACTACTTCGAATATTTCCACAATGTTTCGGAAAAGTCTTTGGCCATCTCCTGGTGATGTTCTGTCTGTAGAGTAGGGAGGGTGAGTGTAAGCCCACAGCACTTAGGCCACATGTGCTCCATTGTACATCCTCCCGAGGAGTTGTCCTCCTAGGTCATCATTCATCCTGTTCTTTCCAGGAAGGTGAACAGGCATTTGGAGACATCTCCTTCATATCGGCAGGTGTAGGCCAAGACTCACCGAACACACACTCTCTTATTGACGATAACTCCGAGCACCAGCTTCTCGGCGCCAGCTTCTCAGGGTCGCCCAGGGCGATCCTGGCAAGATTGCATCCTTTGATTCCATCCCATCTCTTTAGGAATTGAGCATAGGTGTAACATTTGGCTAGTTCCGCAAATGTCGAAGTCATCAGGCCGTAAGTGCCACTGGCTCCTAAAATTTTTAGTCCAGCCGCTTCCTTGGCTAAAGAGTCGGCAATGTGATTACCTTCACTCCTGTCGTGCTCTTTAACCCACCTCAGGATAATGTTATTATCCACCGAGGCTTTGGCTACATCTTGGTGGCACTCTAGTACTAGTCATGAGGTAACACGTTGTCTGTTCAAGACTAATAGGGATTTTCTGCTGTCAGTGCAGATTGTTATGTTTTTCCCAGAAATTCTTTTCCTGGTTATTTCTTTTGTGGCAATTGAGATACCATCCAGTTCTGTTTAGACCACGTTGGTATTTTTTCCCATTCCCCACCTAATCCTTAGGCTTAGTGACCTGGAGTGCACTCAACTTCTTTGGTTTTTGAGCCGTCTGTATATATGCGTACTGCATTTGTAGCATCTGACTCTGTATTCTGTTTTATTTGTAATTTGTAGGATTTATTAAACACAAACCTGGGTTCAATTGCATCACTGGTTGCCTGCAGCAGAGGATGGGCAGTAAACGCTTTTCGCCATAGACTCAGCCTCAATTGACCCATTCCTACTTCGAGGTTTACACCAGCTGTGGCAATCGTAACATGGCCATTAACGCATCGTCCTTAACGTACAGGTCCAGAGGGGTCAGACCCGTAATTAATTCCATTACCGCGGTTGGTGTTGTTCTCATGACTACTGTGATGTTAAACAAGCCAGTCGCTGTATTGGATATAATTTTTGGATGGCCGTTGCTTGTAGAACTTTCGGTCCCCATGCAATATGTTTTAATCTGGTCAAATAGACTGCAACCCATATATATTTGATTGTTGCAACTAATCTTCATTCATTTTCAGTATTTCAATATAAACATTAGTTTACAAAAAGGATTGAAGCTTTAATAACTTCTACTTATCACATGCGGGCGCTTTCGATAGCAGGCTGTGCTATCATCTTCATGGCTCTACTCAAACTGAACGTTTTATCTTCTTGTTTGTTCTTTCATACGGTTAGAACGTCTTAGTGCAGGTATCTCTCCCCTCCTGTCATCCAGATGTCTTTTTAAATTTGCCTGTATTTGGGTTTCATCAGGTAATATCCTTTGGGTTGCAGTTTGTTCCTCGATAAGTGAATTATGACTTTTGAATTTATGGATGTTTAGGTTTTCCCAGATGTCCATACGGTTTCCTTTATTGACTTGTCAATATGGTGCATATGACATGTTCCAGGTTCAGGTGAAAACACCTTACCTCTTGCCTTTCATGTAGACCCACAACTTTGTAGGTACATGTGGCAGATACCCAACGGAAAAGCAACAACTAACCCAGCTAATGCCGCGCAGAGAGTTGAAGTAAAACCATCGGCACCTGTTAAACGTCATCGATTTGGAAGATTCGTCGCAAGTTATTTCCCACTATGAGAAGCAGAAATTAATTTCGTTTGGTCGAAACGACCAACCGATAGACCGGTTTGGGGGTACTTGCCCCATCTTCAGTACCGGGCATGGTATTTTCAGAACGGTGTGAACCGTCTGAGTATCACAACCAAACAAATATAATTCCAGGTAGTTATGAACTCTTTCTGCAGTTGATTCAGTGGGATGTCAACTGCGCCACCTGCAGACAAAGCCAGGAAACAATTCCACAAACACATACGGATTAATGATTATTATTCCGAAGAAGTGCATATGGCATGCTCCAGGTTCAGGTGAAAACACCTTACCACTTGCCTCTCATGTAGACTTACGACTTTGTCACTTTGTGTTGATATGCTGAATGTCCAGGTCAAGCATCGTCATTCACATCTTCTCAACCTTTTGTGGAATGCTTGTGCCACTTGTAAACATTTTTATGACTCAAACTACAATCACCGTATGCCACTGTCACCATTTCATGTGTATTGACCACTGTATTCCATTTATTTCACAAAATTTGATGAAAATTCTTTGATCCATTATTTTCAATAGCAGAAAACCGCCGAACACGCGAAACACTTTTAACTTTAGATAGATAGATAGATTTTATTTAAACTGCAATCCAAACAGGTTTATACCCGATTACATGTATAATGTAGAGTAGGGAGAGTTAGTGTAAGCCCACAGCATTGTACATCCTCCCGAGGAGTTGTCCTCCTAGGTCATCATTCATCCTGTTCTTTCCAGGAAGGTGAACAGGTCACTTGGAGACATCTCCTTCATATCGGCAGGTGTAGGCCAAGACTCGCCGAACACACACTCTCTTATTGACGATAACTCCGGGCACTCGCATAAGACATGCACGACAGTCTCTTCTTCCTGTTCACACATCCTGCATAGAGGTGTGTCAACTAGCCCCATATTATGGAGGTATTTCCTTAGTTGACAGTGGCCATTCAGAAATCCTACTGTTAAGCGTAGATTTTTCCTGGTCATTGCCAGATATTTCTTCGGCGCCAGCTTCTCAGGGTCGCCCAGGGTGATCCTGGCAAGATTGCATCCTTTGATTCCATCCCATCTCTTTAGGAATTGAGCATGGGTGTAACATTTGGCTAGTCCCGCAAATGTCGAAGTCATCAGGTCGTCAGTGCCACTGGGTCCTAAAATTTTTAGTCCAGCCGCTTCCTTGGCTAAAGAGTCGGCAATGTGATTACCTTTACTCCTGTCGTGCTCTTTAACCCACCTCAGGATAATGTTATTATCCACCGAGGCTTTGGCTAAATCTTGGTGGCACTCTAGTACTAGCCATGAGGTAACAAGTTGTCTGTTCAAGGCTAATAGGGATTTTCTGCTGTCAGTGCAGATTGTTATGTTTTTCCCAGAAATTCTTTTCCTGGTTATTTCTTTCGTAGCGATTGAGATACCATCCAGTTCTGTTTGGACCACGTTGGTATTTTTTCCCATTCCCCACCTAATCCTTAGGCTTAGTGACCTGGAGTGCACTCCACTTCTTTGGTTTTTGAGCCGTCTGTATATATGCGTACTGCATTTGTAGCATCTGACTCTATTCTGTTTTATTTATATTTTGTAGGATTTATTAAACACAAACCTGGGTTCAATTGCATCACTGGTTGCCTGGGCAGTAAACGCTTTTCGTCATAGACTCAGCCTCAATTGACCCATTCCTACTTCGAGGTTTACACCAGCCGTGGCAATCGTAACATGGCCATTAACGCATCGTTCTTAACGCACAGGTCCAGAGGGGTCAGACCCGTAATTAATTACATTACCGCGGTTGATGTTGGTGATGTTTAAACAAGCCAGTCGCTGTATTGGATATAATTTTTGGATGGCCGTTGCTTGTAGAACTTTCGGTCCCCATGCAATAGCTCCGTACGCTTAACATAAGTCTTATTATTGCAGTGTAGATCCAGGTGACCACACAAGGTGAAAGACCCCATGCACGTCCCACTGTCCTCCGACATTGCTCATAAGCCACATATGCTATTTTTGCTCTACTCTGTAGGTGATAGTTCCATGTTAGCTTCATGTCGAGGATACTACCAAGGTATTTCACCTCTTCAGAGAAATTTAGTTTGCTTTTGAAGATTTCGGGAGGTTTTAAGCCCGATAAACTTTTTTTCCTCGTGAAAAGGGCAATCTTAGTCTTTTTGGGATTGATCCACAGTGAGTGTTCCTTACACCATGTTTCTATTAATTTGAGCCCATCCTGCGTACACAAATTTGCCGGTCTGCAAGATAACTATGTCATCTGCATATGCAATTGTGTAGAATCCATTATTGTTGAGGTATCCAGAACTATGTTCCAGAGAAGAGGTAATAAGACTCCTCCCTGTGGATATCCCCTCATGACCAGTCCTCTCACTGTGATGTCTTCTACATTGATACTTATTGCTCTACTAGAGAGCATCTTGAGTATCCATTCTCCTACTACCAGGGGTACATTCCTGGAGTGTAGTGGTTGGGTAATTGTTGGAAAGGTTGTTTTATCAAACGTTCCCTCGATATCTATGAATATGTCCGGGGTGGATTCTTTGTTGTCCAATTATCTCTCGATTCTGCCAACCACATGGTGAAGGGCCAAATCAGCAGACCATCCCGGAGTAAATGCATGCTGATTTGGATGAAGTGGGTTGTGAACTAGTACTTCATCTCTTATGTACCCCTCACATAGCCTCTTCATAGTTTTTAAGAAGAACGGTGTGAGACTAATTGGTCGGAATGCTTTTGGTAAGATGTAGTCCATTCTACCTGGTTTGGGTATAAATACTACTCGTACTTCTCTCCACTTACTGGGAATATACCTCAGAGCTAGAGAGGCTCTGAATATTCCAACCAGGTGCGGCATAAGGATATCCAGCCCCCATTAAAGTAGTAGGTCCTGGTGACTTGAAGGGGGAAAAGCCCGATATGGCCCATCTTATCTTGTCCTCGTCAACTACTGCACTAGCAGATTGCCAGTCGTATTGTGAGGGTGTTGTTGATACTTCCGTCCAGTTCGTCTTTCCAGGAAAGACAGAACCTGGAAGGTGAGTTTCCATAAGAATCGCAGCACTCTCTTGGAGGTTGGAGGCCTTGTCGCCATTTTCCCTGGTCAGGATGCCGATACTCTTATGGTGGTCATTTGAGAGTGCCTTATGTAGCCTAGAAGCTAGTGGGAAGTTTTCGACTGCCTCACAGTAGGCTCTCCAGGCTTCTCTTTGTTTTTGTCTGCGGACTTTTTTGAACTCTCTGAGGTTGGCTAGATATATACTCCAGTCCTCTTCGAGTCTTGTACGTTTTGCCTTGTTAAAGGTCATTCTCGCTGACTTCCTAAAGTGTTCCAGTTCAGGGCACCACCATCCTCATCATTCTGGTGATGTTATGTCTGGTTATGTTTTTCTGGTAATGATATTCTTGATCTGAAAAAAGATAATTCTAGTTTCAGAATAAGAAACATTTGTCCAATTTAACCGACCTTACAGGTCTTACCGTTACCGAGATAGCAAAAAAAGCTCAAAAAACTGCCTACATAACCCACATTTGTTAAAATTCCAACAGCTTTTTCTGAATCTTAAAAATACTTACAGTATTTGTAGAGTTGCCCCAAAATAAAACTAATGTAACATTATATGGAATTCCAAGTGCACCCACAATGTTTTTTTTCAATCAGGGTTGACGAAGCGACTCAGCTGTGTACCGAAAAGGTATCAAAAATATCACTTGTCGATTTGGCCGGATCCGAAAGGGCAGATTCCACAGGTGCCAAAGGAACCAGATTGAAGGAAGGTGCAAATATCAACAAAAGTCTGACAACACTAGGAAAAGTTATATCAGCCTTAGCAGAAATAGTAAGTATACATGTTAAACGAGAACACTGATAATGATAACTGTCATTTTTTGCTGTCACGGAATAGTCGGTGAGTTGAATTCATACGCTTGAAAAAAGTACCTGAATACTCAAAATATTATTCAGATTAGTAATTATTGTGAAACATGAATTATTTATATAGAAATCATAAGCACCATAACATCAATAAAAAATGTTGCCTCTTGTCTTTAGGTTTATGTAAAGCATTTGATAATCATGATATATTGATCTCAAAACTAAACAATTTTGGCATTAGAGAAAATATCCTTAGTTGTTTTGTAAATTATTCAAGTGACAGACAATACATTTTTTTCATAGAAAATAGTAAGAGTTCCATAAGAAAAATAAATGTTGGGGTACCACGAGAATCTATTTTTGGTCCACTCCTTTTTTTAATATACATTAACTCATTAACCAATTTACCTCTGAAGGGATCAGTCAAATTATTTGCAACAATTATACAGGATGTTTATTAAAGATGCGTCAGAAACTTAAGGGACTATTCCTTGTACTTATCTAAGGATATTTTGTCCTTTGATGATTTTTGATAGGGCGCTTTGTTTGGAAGATGCGGAGCGAAAAAGAATTTCAACAATAACAATTTACTACCAAAAATTACATGTAATGTTTGTTAATCTACAAGAACTGTTAAAAATGACTACCCCCCGTTCGGATGCAAGAATCCATTCTTCACCTACCTTCCCGCTCGGATGCAAGAACCCAATCTTCTCATCATCGATTCCCAAACTCTTTCAAAAACACCACGATCACTTACTAGACATACTATTCAAATTGAATAGGTACCAACGGAATTGTTAGATTTTTATTACTTGGTAGGTCCAGTGTAGTCTATACTTTTATTTCGGATACATTAATAACTGTAAAATTACCAAAATTGTTATTGTCGAAATTATTTTTCACCCCTTATCTTCAAAATAAAGTGCCCTATCGAAAATCATGAAAGGACAAAATATCCTTAGAATAGTCCAAGGAATGTTCCCTTAATTTTTTTCCGCATGTTTAATAAACACCCTGTATACTCTTCCGATAACTGAAAACAATTTTAGGTTACAAGAAAATAAATTAACTCTTAAATTTCCGAAACTATTCTTGTATGAATATTTCTAAACAGTGGCGTAGTGTAGTGGGGTGGGGGTGCAGCCCGCCCCGGGCGGCACTTTTTAGGGGGCGGCAAAATTTCACAGTTAATAATAAAATATATTTTGTAAATATTTGAACCATTTCATATTTTAACACAACTATAAATTCGAACCGATTGAAAAAAGCACGGAATTTTTCATTACTTATTCTGTGACGAATTCGGGGATCCCCTTTCTTTGAATTATATTTCGTAGCGAATGGTAACACCGTCTTTACTGAATGCGGAAAATTCCCATATTTCATTTTGTGCTTGGATTGTTTATGACATAATCAGCGAGAATGACTTCTATTACATATTTACTAGGTTCAATATTGTCCCTTTAAGTACGTGATGCTTTGACAATTCAAAGAAAGTTTTATTCGTGGATCTTCAGTTGTTTAGGTCACACTGTTTCGTAACTGTGATATTTAAGGTCGACAATGAGTACTCTAACACTAACAAATTTGGCTATCTTGTTTTTTGAACAAGAGGTGTGTGATGCTATAGACATTGATAATGCAATAAAAGACTTTGTTCTTAAAAAAGTAGATGTTTAAATTTTTAAACTGGAGATTTTGTTTTTAACTCTAACAAGTACCTACCTATATTATTTTTCAAAAAGATATAAATATTACTTAATAGTATCATCCTACTCCTAATTAAAAACTGATTTTCGTTTTATATTCAATTCGCTAATTATTTAATCATATCGAATAAATAATACCTGTGTACCTGTTATATCAATGGTTGAAGTGAGAATTTTCGTTTTAATAAACGTTATTGTAAAATAAATGAACTTTTTTATTTAAAATCTAACCTGTATAATGCAAAATAATGATGACTCTTCTTGCCGAAAAGTTCTCTAGAATTATACAGAATTATATTATATGTACAGTATACATTAAATTGAAATACCTAATTAAAAGGGCGGCAAAATTGTCTTCTGCCCCGGGCAACCGATACCCACGCTACGCCACTGCTTCTAAAAGATCATTGAACAGAATAAGTTATACCATTCCTATTAAATTCCTAGGATTATATATTGATGAAAATTTATCGGGGACAAAACATATTGAAATTATTCGAAAAAAAGTAGAGATTTATATTCTATTCAGAACTTTGGTTTTGATGATTCGTCATCAGTTACGACCCTCTCAAGCAAATCTGGATCACCGTTGACGTCATTCAACGATTCCTGAGCGATGCTCATGCGACGGTTTTTTCGTCAAAATTCAGCAAATTCCGAAAAAATTACCTGGCATAGAACAACCGACATGCTGACATCCTCAGCAATTTCTCTAATAGTATTCGACGATTCTCCATAACAATTTTCATCACTTTCTCAATAGTTTCATAGGTTGTTGATGTGCCGGGGCGTGCACCACTTATAAACATTTTTTTACTCGGACTACAATCACCGTATGTCACTGTCAACATTCAAAGTGTTTTTGATCACTCAATTCCATTTTTTTACAAAATTTGATGCAAATTCTCCGATAAATTTTTTCGATAGAACAAAATCGTGAAACATGCAAAACACCACCAATTTTTATAGCTCTCACCAACAAACTAAACATGCTGAACAGCTGAAACTGTGAACATATGTTCGAGGCGAGTGTACCAACATAAAAAAATCGCAAATCGAATGTACTTAGCCCGCGAAATTTGAAAATTCATCTTATTTTTAAACTGTACTTACAACTGCAATATTTCATTTCCGATAAATCCACAATAAAACCTTCAAAATCTTCACAAAACCAAACTGTCGAATGCATATAAAAATTATTGTACTAAGAACATACAGTAAATTTGTATAAACCAAAAAATGTATCAGTTTTGACCACACTATACAAACAAAAAAATTGTTTCATTCATTCGATAATAAATAAATCAAAAATTTCAAATATAAATGTCATGGAATTCAATAATATACAGTCATAACACTAGATAAACAAAGTTATCATCAATTAGTAATTTCAAATCTAATTTTCGACAGAATTCGATTTATCCTGATGGAATTATAATATACTAGTACTAGTAGTAAGTAGTAAGTTTTGACAGAATCAGAATCAACGAACTTAGGCGTCCGCAGCGTTATAGAACAGTGCTTTCAAAAATTGTTCTACAGCGCCATCTAGTGGCGAGTTACAGAAAAATTGGTAGCCTAAAAACCTTCTCTATGAAAAATTACTCATACATGTCAAGTTTCATCACGATCGGTTGAGTGATGTAGAAATTTATCACTGACCAACCAACCAACAAACATCCATTTTTATATATATATGATAATATAATTCTTAAAGAAATTGAAAATATTAAATTGATCTCAAATTAAAAAATCAATTTAAAAAGTAGTTGATGAATCAAGTTGAAAATACAGAATTATATGATTATTCATGCAGCCAGAACCATTAAAATGTTTTTATACTTAATCTGGATAATTTCACATTTGACTGTTTGCTCATATTAATTATTTTACATCAAAACACTTCAATATCTTGAAATTTTCCTAAACATAGGAACTCTTTCTCTTTTATATGGAAATTAATTGTGCTGTGAAAACTGCCAAATCAGCATCACCCATCACAATTTTGGAATTTTTGATACATACCTTTTCATTTTTATTTGAAAATATTTTTTTGTCTCCATTTTCTATTTTTTTCAACTTTGATTTGATATTTCGTAATTTCGTACAGGTCGCACGCAAAGCAATTTTGCTTCTTACTATCGCAAGAGGAATTCTTATTCCATCTGTCATTGCTTCCGCTTGCATAAATATTACCTAATACGTTGTTCACAATTTCTCTGATTTGTCCACTGAGAACCTTGTTTTTTAGTTTACTGTTCGAAGGCATTCACAAATACAAAAAATAACTCACAGATCACCATACAGAATAATTTCTCCACTTACAGTACTAACTACAGTTCACTACACGAGTTCCTCGACGTTAATGAGCTCTCGCCACACTCCGCTGGCTGGTCTACTATGCCACATTCACAGGCACAGCTGATTTGCCAAGCTGTACTTACGTTTGTGATATTGATGACTTATTTATTTTGTGGAAATTCATCTTCAATTAAATGATATAGATATAGAAATAAAATACTTTGTACAACTTCCACTTACTTAATGTATTGATATTAAAGCGACCAAGGTTTCGATTTTTACACCATTCTCAAGTATGTAGTGTTAGAATATTTGAGAATGGTGTAAAAACCGAAACCTTGATCGTATTAATATCAATACATTAAGTAAGTGGAAATTAGACAAAGTATATTATTTCTATATCTAGTATCATTTAACTGTACTTACGTATTTCAACGTGTAGATTACGAATCTGAAATACAAAATCAGTGCTGTCTCCTAATTCTTTCCCAAATTCCGAAAAATTGCAACTTTATGAGTCTTCTTTTGCACAATACAAACTATAGAATCACAAGTATTTATTCACCACATCATCCTTGCATCTTATTTCGCCTTCTTCATCACTTTTCAGCTTGATAATCAACATTGTAGTCTGTCGATAATAAATAATCTGTCATTTGGTTGACCAAAATAGCACTATAATTTAATTTTTTTTTTCAGGCAACAAAAAACAAAAAATCCAAAAAAGCGGATTTTATTCCCTACAGAGATTCTGTTCTGACATGGCTGCTCAGAGAAAACCTAGGAGGAAACAGTAAAACTGCTATGATCGCTGCTATTTCACCAGCAGACATCAACTACGACGAAACATTATCAACACTGAGGTAAAAATGTTTCCCCTCTTGAAAATCATCAACTTTTCATCGTTTCTGTGTAATTCCAGGTATGCTGATAGAGCTAAACAGATAGTTTGCAAGGCCATTGTTAACGAAGATGCTAACGCCAAACTCATTCGAGAGCTCAAAGAAGAAATACAGAAACTGCGGGAGTTGTTAAAACAGGAAGGCATCGACGTGCACGAGGGTGAGTTCAAATATTTTAAACCCTGGTGTGTATTTTCCAAAATTTTCGGTTACACCTGCTATTGAGTTTGTAACTCTCAGTGAACTACTTCAATAGCATGGAATAACTTACGATTACAAGTAATTTGAATTGTGGCTGATGACGTTTTAAATTTTGCCGCAATGCAGGGCCAGATGGTAAAGTAGTATATGAGAAAAAGGAGCCTCCTAGTAAGTACTGCTTGAAAGAACAAAGGCTTCTGGCACTCATTAACGTTAGGAACATATTTACACGAGTTTAGTAAGCAGGCAAGTTGAAACATTAATATAATTTGAGTTGTACTATTTTTATAAAAAAATATTCCAGTATTTCCTGTGACATAAAAATCTCAAAGATGATGGGATATCATATGTTTCATTAAATTCAAAGGGTATATATTTGGGAGAGATTGATTNATGACTTGCCTGAATTGTGCTAATCTCGTATAAATTCCACAATTTACATGTGACCACCAACTATGTTTGTGAAAGTTTCGCTCCCTATTGGTTTGCCTTTGGAACAGTTCAAACCAATCACATACCTGAAACCTGATATTTCTCCATAAATGTAACGTCACCATTGATAACTTTGTTATTGAAGAAGAAACTGAGTTTTGTAGTTTGAAAGTCAAAATGATACTCTTATATTTTTTATCGACTGTGCGCATGAATCGTCGACGTGGCCTTATTTTTGCATATAAAATTATTTCATTGAATAATAAATAATTTATGTGTATTTTTGATTGTTTGAACCGGAATAGCAATACGTTTTCTGAGACTACTGTAACGAATCGTTCATAACCAGCAAGGAGCAGTAACAAGACTTGGTAATGCCATCTGAAATGATGGCAAAACAATATACAATGGATGCTCACCTGGTAGATATTTGGGTTGCAGTATATTTGACCTGAATAGGTATTGAAGATATTAATAATAATAACAATTTATTTTCCCAAGAAACATACAATGTTTATAGCAAGGAAAAAACAATAATTCAAAAAACTAACTATAACATAACTAAGTACGAAACACCTGGGAGATATTCAGTATTTCAATATAAACATAAGTTTACAAGGATTTGAAGCTTTAATAACTTTTACTGAACGTTTTATCTTCCTGTTTGTTCTTTCATACGATTGAACGCCTTAATGCAGGTATTTGTCCCCTCCTGTCATCCGGATGTCTCTTTAAATTTGCCTGTATTTCGGTTTCATCAGGTAATATCGTTTGTGTTGGAGTTTCTCTAGGTTCATTGTTTCTAGGAATGGTTATTGTATTATGTAGTATATTGAATGTTGAGTCTTGTTGTGTTTTGATTTGTGTTTGTTCCTCGATAAGTGAATACGGACTTTTGAATTTATGGATGTTTAGGTTTTACCGGATGTCCATACGGTTTCCTTTATTGACTTGTCAATGTGGTGCATATGACATGCTCCAGGTTCAGGTGAAAACACTTTACCCCTTGCCTCTCATATAGACCTACGACTTTTTAGGTACATGTGGCAGAAACCCAACCAAAAAACAACAACTAACCCAGCTAATGCCGCGCAGAGAGTTGAAGTAAAACCATCACCAACTGTGCAACGTCTTCGATTTGGAAGATTCGTCGCAAGTTATTTCTCACTATGAGAAGCAGAAACTAATTTCGTTTGATCGATCCGACCAACCGATAGACCGGTTTCGGGGAGATTGCCTCATCATCAGTACCGGGCATGGTCTCTTCAGAACGGTGTGACCCGTCTGAGTATCACGACCAAACAAATATAATTCCAGTTAGTTATGAATTCTTTCTGCAGTTGATTCAGTAGGATGTCTACTGCGCCACCTGCAAACAAAGCCAGGAAATAATTCCACAAACACATACTCCGGGGTAGGAGTCGGATTAATGATTATTATTCCGAAGAGGTGCATATGACATGCTCCAGGTTCAGGTGAAAACACCTTACCACTTGCCTCTCATGTAGACTTACGACTTTGTCACTTTGTGTTGATATGCTGGATGTCCAGGACAAGCATCGTCATTCACATCTTCTCGACCTTTTGTGGAATGCTTGTGCCACTTGTAAACATTTTTATGACTCAAACTACAATCACCGTATGCCACTGTCACCATTTCATGTGTTTTGACCACTTTATTCCATTTTTTACACAAAATTTGATGAAAATTCTTTGATCCATTATTTTCAATAGCAGAAAACCGCCGAACACGCGAAACACTTTTAACTTTAGATAGATAGATAGATTTTATTTAAACTGCAATCCAAACAGGTTTATACCCGATTACATGTATAAAGTCAATGTCATGGTACATAAAATATATAGTTTTTAAAATACACAGAGTAAATAAACACCTAAAATTACGTACAACAGAAACGTTAATAAAAACAGGTATATATGGCACATTTTTTTAAAAACGACTGTCTTATTTCTAATTCATCACAGCAAAAAAAAAATCAAGACTTTGGTGACTTATGACTAGATCATTCACTTGCTTAAGGCAGCGATTGAGTGGAGACTCTGATCGGGTGTCTACACCCTATTGCGATTTCTTAGACTAGCACTAGGAACATGAAGATTGATCACACTGAGGAGTTCAGGTACATTTATTATCTGATAAAATATGTTGAATATAAATAGTACATCATTCAAGCCTCGACGATCCGACAGGGTTGGCATGTCAAAGTGTCTAGTTGAGTCCTATAGGAGATCATAGAGGGAGAATCTTTATTTTTTTTTGAAGTAGGTGTACCTAAGAAATTTCTTCTGTATTTTTTCTATCATCTCTGAATGAAATGCTGTTTGCGGATTCCAGATTGTTGAAGCGTATTCGAGCTTCGATCTGACAAAGGCATTGAATAGAAGAATTCCTAGTTTCCATTTGAAATCCCTGGCGTTTCTTAAAACAAAACTAAGCTTTCTGTTTGCATCACGTACAATATATTCTATGTGATTTCTGAAATTGAAGTTACTATTAAATATGACTCCCAGATCTTTAATTGGAGCAAGTTTTTCCAGTTTGGTACCATTTACTGAATATTCCGTTGGAGCAATAACATTTTTCCATGAAAAAGACATAACTTTGCATTTACCCTCATTCAACATCAAGTTGTTCGTTTCACAAAAGATAGTGATAGAATCTGAGTCTTTCTGAAGGTTTTCACTGTCTTTTTCATCGTTGATGGTTTGGTATAGTTTGAGATAATCTGCATAGAGCAGGAATTTGGAATGTCTTATATAATCACCTATATTGTTAATGAACATTATAAATAAAAGTGGGCCTAGAATTGATTCCTGACGAACGCCAGAGGTTGGTCTGAATAGTGTCGACCTTTTTTTATTATATTGGTATTGAATTGGCATTCTATTAAGGCCTCACAAACAAACTAAACAGCTAAAACTGTGAACATATGTTCGAGACTAGTCTACCAACATGAAAAAATCGCTAATCGAATGTACGTAGCCGTCGAAATTTGTTGATGCTTGTCTATTTATATGTTGCCATAGGCTGTACTTGTGGCGTGGAAAGTCCTGAAAACCAGAATGATAAGAGAATCAATTGAAATTGAGAAAATCGGCAGTCTAAACAAGAGAGATGATTAGTAAACCGTCATATACAAAACCAAGGTCAGTGCACCACAAACAGCGAACATGGTGTCCGGGGCACAGCTCTCAAGCTCGTCCAATCTTATCTAATAAATCTGTGCCATTTTGTTGAAGTGAACAACGTAGAGTCAGACCTCAAAGAAATGAAGCGTGGTGTTCCTCAGGGATCCTTTTTAGGTCCACTATTGTTCTTGATAAACTTAAATCTTTATAATCATCTTCATTCATCTGTAAAGTCACTCAACCTCACTAAATTTAAATTTATTATCAAAAGTTTTCTCCTCCAACACTGTTTCTATAATATAAAGGAATATATTGAAATGTCAAAGACATTTATGTCATTTATTGAAATGTCAAAGACGAACGGATGTTCACCCGAGATGACGTGTCAGCTTGTGATACCATACTTGAAAAACTTATCTCGAAAAACATAATAGTTTGATAATTTGTACAATTTCATGTTTTCAAAAATAACAAAGTTAACGATGGTGACAATGATTCATTACCATCAAGTTGATAACTTCGACCTCATTGAAGAATTGAATAAAACTATATCACCATTCATCAATAGGTATAGGTTTTTTGAGCAGATCAAAGCTGTCGAGAAGAATGTTTTCTACTACAGATTATAATAAGAGATGTTTTCAAAATTCCAAATATTTTTCATAAGAAAAAGATTTTCATGTATTTCTTCAGTGAAGATTGTTCAAATTTACCTCCGCTTTGGAGCTGATATATTTGCGAAATTTCCATGTTAAATGGGTTGGTGGCATTTTTATTTTCGCCGTGACTCCAAGTTACTGAATCTAAATGTTGAGCTTGGGCTTGAAAATTTCGAATTCCCGAATTGGCAGAACCTTTATTTCTAAATTGAAATTATTATATGTTCATTGGCTTAGAGCGATACCGTAATCTTCGCTGAATCGAAACTTCGAAACCCTACATTTTTTTTCAGGGATAGAAGAAGCTGTTATACCAAGAAACAACAAAGAAATCGAAAGATCTAGAAGCCAGTCGACTACTATAGCGGAAGAGGCTGTAGATCAGCTACAAGCTAGTGAAAAACTCATAGCCGGTAAAGTATGTGCTATCTTTTGGTTTCCACGCATATTAAGGGGCTCTTTTTCAGAATTGAATGAAACTTGGGAGGAGAAGTTGAAGAAAACCGAAGCAATAAGAATCCAACGAGAGGCTGTGTTCGCAGAGATGGGTGTAGCAGTTAAGGAAGATGGAAATACGGTGGGCGTATTTTCCCCCAAATGCACGCCACACTTGGTTAATTTAAATGAAGATCCTTTCATGTCTGAATGTTTGATCTACTACATCAAGGTTAGACTTGAGACAAACTAAATGAAGTTTTAAGTGTTGTTGCTGATCTAAAAATATATGATTTCAGGAAGGGTTGACGAGAATCGGCTCTGATCAAGCAAACATGCCACAGGACATTCAGTTATGTGGGTCACATATTAAATCAGAACACTGCGTTTTTGAAAACAAGGACAATCGAGTTACTCTGGTGCCTCTGAACGGGGCACTGATTTACGTTAATGGAAGAGAGGTGAGTTATTCTTCAACTAACATGTCTTTTTTTCTCTCATAGAGGAAAACTAAAATTTAAAGTCGCTAACTTTGCTGCACCCAGCAGCCTAACATATAATGCACTAATTTCTGCAGTGAGTATGTGACAATTGTATGAGAGATTGTCAAAACAGGAAGCTGTCGATAATTTTTTGGTATTAAATCTCACATCTCTTCAAAGACTTGGAAGTACTTATTATCAAAATATTTTTTTTCAGTTACTCTTTTGGGAAATAAATGAAGAGTTGCATTCTCTCAAGGAACAGGAGATGTTTCGAATTGCACTTTTATAATAATAATAATTATTATTACAATGATACCGACTCAAAATATACTGCTAAGCATGATAATTACCTAGCAACACTGGCCGTGTTAGTATGGCCTGACGTGCTTATCAATTTCGATTTTGTCTTCTTCGAAGTAGTCCCTCTTAGAAATACTACACTTCTGCCAGTGTTTTTTGCAATCCTCGAAGCAGTGAATATAAAAAAGTCGCAGGGGGCAAATCTGGTGAATACGGTGGCTGAGGTAAGATTACGGTGTTGTTTATGGCCAAAAAATTACGAAAAACCAATGACAAGTAGCAGGTGAAGAATTGTGATTTGAAAGCTATAAATTGTTCATTCACAATACCGGACGTTTTCTTTGTATTGATTCTCGCAAAGGGCGCATAACTTCAAGATAATAGTCCTTATTAACCGGCAAGAACTCCTGTTGCACTACGCCACGGTGATCGAAGAAAACAATGAGCAAACTGATCGAACTTGGCGTCCTTTTTTGGGTTGGCTGTCCTGGGCTCTTCCATTGGGACCATTAGACTTTGGTTCAGATGTCATAACCAAATAGGCGAGATGTCTCAGTATGGTGTGTCAATACTTTTCAGCAATACTCTCAAGGTCGTCCAATGTTTATGTCTGTGAAACTTCAAGTAGTTGGTTTTTGGTATAGTAATCTTCGAAATACAAATTGTTATCCACTAAAAAACGTTGAACTTCATCTTTCCTCGACTTTTTATTTTGTACTTTGATGAGGTTTTGCGAATGACAGGAAACGTTGTCAAGAACTATTACACTTTTCGCATCCAAATTTGGGATCAATATGTTTTCAAACCATTCCTCGAAAATATTAGCTTCCATGTTCTTATGATAGTCTTCAAGTTTTTTCTACATAATTTCAAAGAATTCGGAACCCATCCTTTACTTCCTCCGCAAAGCACAATGATTAGTCACGATCCTTTGTTTGCAGGCCTGGTAGGCGTACACCTTCTCGAACCATCAGTCCACCCTTTCGTAACTGTGTCGTGAATGTCATACCAAGATTCCTTCAAAATAGAAAATTTGCCGTTGTTCTAGTGTACAATTAGTTATCTCTTCATTAGTCGCTATCGGTGTCCAAGACCGACGGAGTACATATTCTGTATTATAACTCGTTGACGGCCAAGTTTGGCGTTCCCCCTCTGGGTACCTTCCTGTATTCCCTCGATAAATATTAGTACGAATCGTGGTTTCTGTGAGTGCAGTTGGTCCCATGTACTGGCTGATTTCAGAATCTGAGACCGAAGCGACTAAACTTGATTTGTGCAAAATGAATTATATAATTTATTTGTGTCTTATAATATAAGTATAAATAAAGGGAAATAGGTATGTAGTATTAGGAGAGTACCTTCCTCACTTTTGTTAGAATTTAATTTTCCATAGATATGTATTCCTATGAAGCCGAGCAACTTCATCTACAAGAGTTGATGGATATGTCTATGTCATCGGACGAGGAAGTTGCTGTTGATGCAAGTAGTGATGAAGAGGATAATATCGAGGAGAGAGAAGGTGATAGTGAATCTGAGCAGGACATAAGTGAGAATGAGGAAGGAGATGAGGAAGGAGTTGATGAAGAGGAAGCTGACCATCATAACCGCCTTTCTTTCACCGGAAAAGATGGAATGACAAAATGGAAAAAAATAATGGGACCTAAAACAGTTAGAACTCGACAGGCCTATTTCCTATTTCACGGCTACCTACAAGAGGCATCAAAGCTCCTTTAGAAATATGGAAATATTTCATAAATGATGAAATGTTACAATCTATTGTAGATAACACCAACAAGTTTATTATTTCTGTCAAGGAGAACTTCGCACGTGACAGAGATGCACGATCTACTGATTTGCTGGAGATCCAAGCTTTCATTGGATTACTCTATTATGCGGGCATTCTAAAGGCTAACCATTTGAATGCGGATGATCTTTGGAAAACTGACGGCTCTGGTGTTGAAATTTTTCGCTTGACAATGTTGTTATCTCGTTTCCGATTTCTTCTAAGATGTATAAGAATGGATGATAAAGCCACTCGTGCACAAAGGGCAGAAATTGATAAACTTGCACCTGTAAGGGATTTTCTTGACAAGTTTGTGGACCATTGTAAGAACGGGTATAGTCTATCAGAATACGTTACTGTTGAAGAGAAGCTTGAGGCGTTTCGAGGGCGCTGCGGCTTTCGTCAGTACATACCATCCAAGCCTAATAAATATGGTATCAAAATCTTTGCCCTTGCAGATGCGAAAATGATGTATGTTTCCAACATGGAGGTACACGTTGGACAACAGCCCGAAGGCCCTTTTCGATTTAGCAACTCTCCAGATGCGATCGTAAAACGATTATGTCAACATATTTTTGGCTCAGGTCGAAATTTGACCATAGATAATTGGTTAACTAGTTTTAGCCTAGTTGATGCAATGTATAAAGAAAAAATAACAGTTATTGGTACTATAAGGAAAAATAAGCGAGAGCTACCTCCTGAGTTTATAAACCCCACTCATCCGGTAAATTCAAGAATGTTTGGATATAGGAAAAATTGTACTCTAGTATCCTATATTCCGAAAAAGAAAAAAATGTCCTACTGGTATCCTCAATGCATTTTGACGACAATATTGACAAGAATACAGATGAAAAGTTTAAACCTGAAATGATAACTACATACAACAAAACTAAATGCGGAGTGGACGTCGTTGATCAACTTTGTTCAAATTACAACTGCGCAAGAAGTACCAGGCGTTGGTCGATGGTTATATTTTATTCTATACTGAATGTAGCTGGAATTAATTCTATGGTTGTATGGAATTCTAATAACCTGCAAGGTCGAGGACAGGTACAAAATCTTGCAGTAACATTAAAAACTCGCATTTATGAAATTTGTGGTCATCAAGGGCAAATCCAGGAAAACGAAAGAAGAAACGGCCGCTGTAACTTTTGCAGCACAAAAAAAAAAACAGGCTTACTCGATACTTTTGTGTGAACTGCAGAATGGGGTGAATTTTCATTTTTTTCAAAAAATTGTTAATTATTCTTCTCCTTCTATTTTGTCTTCTTTAGTCCCCCTTAGAAATACTACACTTCTGCCAGTGTTTTTTGCAATCCTCGAAGCAGTGAATATAAAAAAGTCGCAGGGGGCAAATCTGGTGAATACGGTGGCTGAGGTAAGATTACGGTGTTGTTTATGGCCAAAAAATTACGAAAAACCAATGACAAGTAGCAGGTGAAGAATTGTGATTTGAAAGCTATAAATTGTTCATTCACAATACCGGACGTTTTCTTTGTATTGATTCTCGCAAAGGGCGCATAACTTCAAGATAATAGTCCTTATTGACCGGCAAGAACTCCTGTTGCACTACGCCACGGTAATGGAAGAAAACAATGAGCAAACTGATCGAACTTGGCGTCTTTTTTTGGGTTGGCTTTCCTGGGCTCTTCCATTGGGACCATTAGACGAGGCGAGAAGTCTCAGTGTGGTGTGTCCATACTTTTCAGCAATATTCTCAAGGGCATACACTTTCTCAAATGTTTATGTCTGTGAAACTTCAAGTAGTTGGTTTTTGGTATAGTAATCTTCAAAATACAAATTATTATCCACTGAAAAACCTTGTACTTCATCTTTCCTCGACTTTTTATTCGGTACTTTGATGAGGTTTTGCGAATGATAGGAAGCGTTGTTGAGAACCATTACACTACTCGTATCCAAATTAGGGATCAATGTGTTTTCAAACGATTCCTCGAAAATATTAGCTTCCATGTTCTTATGATAGTCAACATTGCAGTCCTCAAGTTATTTCCACATAATTTCGAAGAATTCGGAACCCATTCTTTACTTCCTTCGCAATACACAATGAATAGTAGCGATCCTTTGTTTGCAGGCATGTTAGGCGTACACATTCTCGAACCATCAGTCCACCCTTTCGTGACTGTGTCGTGAGTATCATACCAAGATTCGTCCAAAAAGAAAATTTGCCGTTGTTCTATAATATATTTAGTTATTTGTTCAAAGTATTTGTTACACAATTCCACTATTTTTATGCTTTACGTAACTGCTTGAGGTTTGTTTATTATTTCAAATCTAAATCCTAGTTTCTGTATTCAATTCTGAAGAGTTTTGTCACAGAAGCTCACGTTATGGCCAGAAGTATTCAATTTCTCCCTTATGATTTCAATTGTAGAAATCTCATTGCTTTTGTAACAGTCGTGTTTTTTTCAATGATTTTATTAAACGAACATCTGAAAGTTTTGGTAATCCTGTATCACATCGCGTCTTGTGTTCACTAGGTTTTTTTTTGACTATTTTACGTACAATTGAGAAAGTAATTTCGGTCAAATCTGATGTTGCTTGTAATAGTTTGTTTGCCTCGAAACCAAACTTGAGATGTAGATTTTTCTATACATTGAAATATACTCTCTGTTTCATCATTCAAATGCATCCGAATATTATTCACTGCTATCTCTTTTTGTATGGTTCACCATCGCTATCGGAATCACTACACTGGAAAAAAGTTAGCGTTGTTATCACACTCGTTTACTATTAGTACTTGTCCAAGGACGCCACGTTTTAACAGATAACAAAAATTTTAAGTAATTGTAACTACACCAATAGCGAATTTTGAACCTCAAATCGCGATCAGTTCCTAAACTGAACATTGATGGCACGACGGCGATAACCATCCCCGCATTCCCCAATTTCTATTCGTCACCACAACATGACTTCAAATTCAATTTTATGACTCTTCAGCCAATCACAAAATTCGGTTAATAAAAATTATCCGATACGGACCGCCAAGTCTACAGTCCACGTGAACTAGTTCGTTGTCGGTTCATTTCCATGTATTGGTTTTTTTTGGCCTTTGAGAGTGTGCAACTGTAAGTTTGCACAATATCATTTACTTCTCCTATACTAGTTCTGTTCGATCACTACCAGCCCGAATTTCATTTTCTCCAATTTCAGCTACTGTTTAAGCCATTATCAGTTCATTTTTATTTCAGGTCACGATAATTTCTTTTTTTTAGCGTTCTTACTTTTCAACTAAGTCGACCGAACAGTCCGATTATTTTCAGTATTTTTAATGAATTCACATTTTATTCAGTTCCATTTTCACAGATGTCGAAGCTTTTTGACTTAAAAACAATAATGTTTGGAAAAACCTGTACTGATATCATTGCATGTAAAATAATAAGTGAAAACATTTTTGCCTACCATTAAAAAGCGGCAGTTATTTGGTTCATCCACCATTATTTAAAATTTCCAAAGAGTTTTCGTTTAAACCAAAAAATAATATCCAACATCCGTTTATCGGATTTTCCCGGTACTGCATCTTTATTTCAATACACGATACAAAATATCTAAATAATAAAGAAATGTAGAACAANAAACTCAGTGAGATTTTGATCCAATAACTTGAACATAGTTCCATGTGGTTGTAATCTTTCGGGATACAAGTTTAAATACATTTCCGATGTCCTAACACTGTTTTTATCGTAATTGTAATAAAATTGTATCATATCTCTTTTTTCTTCATTCGTAAAAGCCAGTTTTAGCCAAAAATTAAATGACTTGTACAATAACGAAATGTCATTTAGAGTAACAAATTGAAAGACAAATTTAAAAACATCAAAGTCAAATGATGAGCATTAATTTTTTTCAATATCTACAATTTTTCGAAAAAAAAATGATAATTTTTCATGAGTCATTGAAAAGCTAAAATCTGGTTCTATTCAAAACAGAAAGAATCCAATGTAGCGCCGGTGAGAAAAAATAAAGTTGATGAAGGTGGCCGGGAGACGAAACGTTGAGTAAAAAATTTGTAAACACCATTATGTAGCAGGAAAAAAGTGGCAATGTGGAAGTGCAATTTATTTTCGAATCCTTCGAATAATAAAGCCAGAAAAAATAAAAACCATTTTCCGAAATTTCTGTTTTTTCCGGATATCTCTGGATATACTAGGAATTTCAGAACTTTCTCAACGGCATATTGTTAGTCAGGTAAATGCGCAACTTTGCCCCAATTTAACCATCTTCGCATCTCTCATGGATTCCCGCTGAAATATTCTTCGAGAGAGATATCCAGCTTGTTTCCTAGTGACATTGTCGGACCCTTCAAAGGCTGCCTGAGGTGAAGTAATACTTCCAATGAAAAGGAGATTTCTATGAGCACTTACACGTCGTAACGATGGGAAGTGATCTCAGCCCGGTGATAGTCAACTTCTTCATGGAGCGATTTGAGAAGAAGACATTCGACGCTTTCGATTTCAAAACAACCATTTGGCTACGATATGTGGATGACACCTTCATCATCAGGATACATGAGAGGGATCGACTGAACCTATTTCTAGACCTCATAAATGTTCAACACCCTAGCATCAAGTTCACCATGGAGACCGAACAGGAACAACGGATAGCTTTTCTAGATGTACTCGTCGAAGGGCGTGGCACACGACTGATACATAAAGTGTACCGAAAACCGTCACATATGGACAGATATCTGCATGCAGTTTCGAACCACCATCCAAGTCAAAAACGGGGAATTATCAACACCCTGACGGACCATGCCCTTAGAATATGTGAACCGGAACACCTTCAAAAAGAATTGGAGCATTTTCAAGTGTCTTTAGGATCGAATGGATACAGTGTAATCGGGATCAACAAGGCCATGAAACTAAAGATTTCCACAAGTCAAAATAGGGAGGAAAATAAAAATAATCTTCAAACTCAACACGAAAATACAACAAAGCCTGAGATTTGCAGAAGACAAAAGAAGTCCACTATCAGCTGCAGGGGTATATCGTATACTATGCATCTGCGGAAAAGTTTATATCGGTACCACCAAAAGATCCATGGGTACAAGGCTGAATGAACATCGGAGAACATTGGCGAAATTGAACACGTTTTTCAAAATCTCTTCCTATCAATGCTTGCATCAATTTGCATGTGGTAAGGATGAAATTTGCTTGCTCGTATCATTCGAGACACGCTGGTTTGAAAAAATTCCCTGCTTAGGTCTCGGGTACTCGCATGGAGATTATCAACAAGTTGATGAGCAATTTNTTTCGTTTTAATGGGTATTAAGAGTAAAATATAAAAAATGTGATTGAATCTGGGCTCGGCACAACTTTTGGTAGCCGAAAAACCTTGAAATTTTTAGACATTTTTCGGTTTTTTCGCAATATCTCGAAAAGGAATGGTTCTAGCGAAAAATAGTTCCTATATAAAGTTGTAGATCAGTAAATTCCCTACAAGTTCAATACCTATCTTTTTCTTCTACGACCAATAGGTAGCGAGCTAGAGCATCTCATCATCATCATCATCTCAAGATGAACCATTTTTCTCAAGCTGCAGGGGTATATCGTATACCATGCATCTGCGGAAAAGTTTATATCGGTACCACCAAAAGATCCATGGGTACAAGGCTGAATGAACATCGGAGAACATTGGCGAAATTGAACACGTTTTTCAAAATCTCTTCCTATCAATTCTTGCATCAATTTGCATGTGGTAAGGATGAAATTTGCTTGCTCGTATCATTCGAGACACGCTGGATTGAAAAAATCCCAATTCCCTGCTCAGGTCTCGGGTACTCGCATGGAGGTTATCAACAAGTTGATGAGCAATTTGAAATGTATTCTCTTTATTTGTTACAGGGCAGACACGTTCGAACTTCTCGTGATTGGTATTATCAGTTCTTTTAAATCTTTTAGAGCCTGAAATGCCATTCCTTCTGGTTGTCTTTTTTTGGAGAACTTCTTTTTGTAAATCCTAGTTTCCGATTTCCGTCACTTTCCCCAAAGCATAGACCATTTGCACCATATTTTCCAGTACATAATTCATAATGAAAATCATTCAATCTACACGCGAAAGAAACTTCAACACATATGGCGTTATTGACAAATTACGAGAATCATTTTTTGATGTCAGTCATGGATAACTGGGTTTTTAAAGAAAAAAGCACTATAAATATTCTTTAGGTTTTTTACGCATTTCTTACCGTTGAGACAGACCGCTGATAACTATCACTAGATGGTATGGAAAATGCTAATGTACTATAGTCCAGTTCCCAGAGGATTTCACCTTACAGAAGGTGGGGTAGCAGACTTAATTTTTTTATTTCGTTTTAATGGGTATTAAGAGTAAAATATAAAAAATGTGATTGAATCTGGGCTCGGCACAACTTTTGGTAGCCGAAAAACCTTGAAATTTTTGGACATTTTTCGGTTTTTTCGCAATATCTCGAAAAGGAGTGGTTCTAGCGGAAAATAGTTCCTTTACAAAGTTGTAGATCAGTAAATTCCCTACAAATTTAATGCCTATTTTTTCCTTCTACGACCAATAGGTAGCGAGCTAGAGCATCTCAAAGATGAACCATTTTTCTCAAAATGGTAAAAAAGCCAAATAGCGCCTTCTTTTGTGTGTGTTATTGCGACCTATGCATTATTTGGTTGTATTTTCGAATTAAATTTTGGTCCGATGAGGTTCTCCAGACTTCCCCATCAGCAACCCCCTCCACCCCCCAAATTGATAACTGACGAGGAATGAGTAGGCATATCGAAACCCCCACAGTCCAATGCAATGTGAGGAAAAGCACTTCAACCTATTTGCCGAGCTTTCGCATTGTTTTAAAGCTTCATTAGGGCCTAAAGTAAATACAGTGAAACAAAACTATGGTGAATGAAATAAAAAGAGTTTTCTTTCCACAAAATGGTGCTTAGAAAATTCGAAATAGGCGTAACTGTTATGAAAATGAAGTAGAATGATCTAGAACTTTTCTGTGAGCCTCTCCATTACAAAATTAATCACCAACTAAACGAATAAAGGAGACAAGAGAGTGAGAAAACATGTGTATGGAAAAAACTTTTATTAAACAAGTGAAGTATTTAATTACAATTAAATCATTGAAAAATTAACCAATGAAAAAAGAAATTAATCTTACACTGCACTTTCTTCTTAGGGGTTTCGACGGTCCTGGTTCCTTACGAACAGGTGCCATGATAGGTGGGTCCTCGTAGATCTCATCCATGGTTGTTGAGGTGAATGTATCTTCCCCTTACTCACCATCTGTGTCCAGGTCGGAGAAGTACAGTGGGACATTGTCGTAGTCGGTGCCTCTGCATTTCTTGCAGATGCTGGAGCATCTAAACGCGGCTTTGACGCACGAGCAGACTAGCCCACATCCAGATCTGCAGGTGGACGAGACACTTTCAAGTATGCTTTTGGGTGCTTGGTCCTTCGTTGCATGCTGTGGAATCAGGCCCTGTAGACTGCTGGTCCACCCATAATGTTTGGGGTTCAAGTTTGTGGCACCCAGCCAATTTTGAATTTAGTAAAACGATCTTAGCGAGTGTAAAGCAGCAGTATCAGAAGTGGGTGGCAACCGAGCAAGATTAACTTCACCTGCAGACACGGACTTTTTAAAAAGATCGTATCGCATGTTGTCCAAAGTTTTGAGTCCACTGAATATCCCCTGTTGGTACAATGCTTTGAACACAAGCTCTCTAGCTTCAATAATAATTTCAACAAATACCTACTAATTCGTCATGAGTTATCAAATTGGGGGTGGGGGGAGTTGGTGATGGGGGGTCTGGAGAACCTTATGGGACCAAAATATAATTCGAAAATACAACCAAAGAATGCATGGGTCGCAATAATACACACAAAAGAAGGCGCTATTTGGCTTCTTATCATTTTGAGGAAAATGGTCCATCTTTGAGATGCTGTAGCTCGCTACCTATTGGTCGTAGAATAGAAAAAAAAATCATTGATGAAATTTGTAGGGAATTTAATGCTCTACAGCTTTGTATAGGGACTTTTTTTTGCTAGAACCACTCCTTTTCGAGATATTGCAAAAAAAAACGAAAAATGTCCGAAAATTTAGCAGTTTTTCGTCTACAAAAAGTTGTGCCGAGCCCAGATTCAGTCACAATTTTTATATTTTACACTACATACCCTTTAAAACGAAATAAAATCTTCACCTTTCGTAAGGTGAACCCCTTTTTTGGTATCTGAGAACTGGACTACTAGCGATTAGTTTGAATATTCGAAATACAAATTTGAGTAAGTGAACGTAAGGAAGTACATTTTTTGTGGTTACAACAATTACTGAAACTTGGTATTATTTGTAAAATATCAGTTTTTCGTATAGTATACTTCTGATGAAAATGTTGAAAAATGTCATGCAAATGATAAACTACAGTTGAATTGTGTCTGTTTTAAAATGAATGAAACTTGACCAGTTTTACCGAGCCCGTACATTGTTTCTGAAAGTTGAGAATCCAGAAATTATCATATTGATGTTGACTAACTATTCCAAAAAAAACTACTTAATTGCTGTAGACATGAGGGTGGTGAATTAAAAAATTATTGTCTGCAAAATAGGTTTTGCTAGAATAACTTAGCAATACCGCAATGGAAATTCGAAAACAAAAATTCCTTAGGAGGCTAAAAAATTTGGAATCGAATGACGTATTCATATAATGGGTTTTCTATTTCCAAAAATACAACTTAAGTTGGCCACGCGCGGCTGAATTACCAAGTATGCGATCAAATAATTTTAAGAGGTAGTATTTATTGATATGACCGATGGAATCTTGTTGACTCACCCTGTATAGGAACCCATAGGAACAGACAACTCCAATTGTAAAAACAAAATTGATTCACCAAGTAACTTATCTCACTTTGTGAAAGGAGAATTTCAACGAAGAACTTTGTAAGCGAAAGACAAACACTTTTATCTTCTTCAAATTTCTACTTCACACAATATCACCTCATTGACCCTTAAAAAGGTTTCGCCTGATATCAGCTAGCAGGCAGTATTATTATCTATCAAATAACGCATCATTCACTCTAACAATAGTTTAACAACAGACATTTTTTCATACAGGAAAACAGAATATTCCGTAGAATTTATTCCAAAACTAATGTAGTTTTAAATTTTATGCTTTTTCATTTTGATATTAAGGGTCACATGGGCAGGGAATTTCCAACAGAAAAAGAAATCAAATTGTTCAACTCCAAACTTTCCTCGCATAAGAATATGATTCAAGATATAAACAAAATAAAATTTCAGAGGAAGTTCGAAGAAAGAATTCTTTATTCTCTTGAATCTCAGAATAATCTAACATCGTACAAGTTTTGATGAGGTCTTTGGCCGATGTGGATAATAAGGTCGGGATATTAAATTGATTACAAACATTCAGTAGGAGTCTGGATCGTTATTAAAATACAGAAATATAATGATGTAGAAAAATGGAAGGAAACGAAAACATTGATTAGAAAAGGAGTTCTTTGCATAAAAGAAACTTCAATGAGTTAGGCGTTTTCTGTCCTCAAATTTGGATGAAACGAAATCCGTATGAGATATCACCGAAATTTTTTATTCGTTTGAAAGACCTGTGTAATACTCGAAAGAATGAATGGCATAAGTTAACTAAAAGTGCTAAAAATTATATTTCCAAGCTGAATTCTCAAAAAATTTAAATAGATCTAAAGGTCTCTGGAATAGTGTAGATGAAGTTTGCAATAAAGCAAAAAATAAAATAGAAATAACGAAAATAAAAGTGAAAAACAATAAAATTATCACTGATGAAAATGATATATCAAATGCGCTTAACCAACAGTAGTGAAATAGGGAAAAAATTCGTAGATAAAATAAAAACTCCCGATAACTCTGAAGAAAAGATATTTAGAAATGACAAAAGCATGTTTATTTATCGAACCATGCTTCATGAGGTTATAGGAGTAATAGAAGAACTGAAGTCAAACAAAGGTTCTGGAGATGATATAACATAAACGCGGAGACGTTGAAAAAATAGCAAATGTCCATTTGTTCATATCATCAATAATTGTTTCCTGAAAGGAATATTCCCGAATATTTTCAAAAACGGTAGCTTCAAACCACTCTTGAATATCGGTGATAGACTTCAAACCAACAATTATAGACACACAAGAAACTCCGTGATGCCTTCTTAGTTTTATTTTTTTCACAGTAATGTATCTGTCGAAACTTGTGCGATTAATGAGGTTTTACCTTTTAACATGTGATTCCTATCACGGATTGGATGATAGCAAGTGAAAATCAATCGTTCAACGTGGGGCTTGAATCATCGACCAACACGGCGGTCGATTTGAGTGAGTGAACAAGCACCCACATCGAACCGACCGTATTAGTAATAGGTTACCTGAAATTGTATATTATGAATTAAATAAACTTTAATATCATTACTGATTCCATTATATGTGGAATATAATATCCTTCAAATGTCCGTCACGGCTTCTCTGACAGGAATGCATTTGGAACGTTCATTTTTTCATAAGTCTGGTGTATTAATCAGTCTCAATTTGATCGGTGGCATATAGTTGAATTTTGTACGGGGGCAGACCCAAGTCGAGTCGCAAAATTGGCCAAGTTGTGGTCTACGGAAGGCCGAGTTCTTGTTAGCGATATGAAATCGTCTACTTCGGATTCTCCTGCACACTCTCACAGACAGCGGCGATGTGTTCGGCAGATCTTGTGTTTCGTCGACGTACGAGTGCTGGTCGATCGTTTACTCAACCAGTGGACTCAGATTTATTCACCACATTGTGAATAGTACCCTAGATAAAACGATTACGGCGACCGTTAAATTGACTAAACGCGCGGTACGTTGCCCGAACAGAACACCCATTTTGATGAAACAATTTTATTATTCGCATATGCTGATGAATGCTATATCCATCCATGTTGATTTGGCAAAACAAACTGAATAAATGACAACTACTTTAACAGATATAGCTTCAACAAGATGGCTGTTATCAATTGTCGAAAGTCCTTGTTGAAAGACCCTTTAACATGAAAGCGAAACAATCGTACCAATATATTTTCAGTTTGAACAATCTTGAAAGTTTTGAAATGCGATTTATACTATCCGCATTTATTTTCGAGTTTCGAATTGTTCATTGTAAAACACAGTTTTCTCAGTATTGTGGCCTTGAGAAAATATGCTTTGGAGTGGGGAAGATAAGAATAACAATGATATAAATAATAATTGCAAGTAATAAATGAACGTGGATGACTATTCGCTGAGTGGGACTGCTGAGTCGGTATGTTGCAAATTACATTCAAATCGGAATGATTCCTAAATAGTTGACTTCACATTGCAAAGAATTTATTTTATTTACATCCACAATGAATAATGCACCATTCACCCTCGATAACAAGCACAACATATATCTTCACGAAATGCTCAGGTTCATTTCATGTCATACAGAAATCTTTCAGAATTTGATTTATTCTCCCCAGCCCAATACAATAAATCAACATAATTAACGTTGGTTATTCAAAATAACTCATATTTACTCCCACTATTAGTCTGGAAATTGACACATGCTTCATTAGAACCTGTTTCTCTCTCGAAATCTGGCAATATTTGAATTCCATAAATTTCATTCTACAATCAAAAGGTTATATTTTTGGAGTGGCGCTTTTGCATCTAACAGTTATTCTATGAACATTTTTTGAATAACGTTATAGCAGGGGAGCCCAAGATGCAAAATGGGGATTTACTCGAGCGTCATTGAGACATATTAGGTTGCAAAGCTTAGATGATAAGAAGGAAANTTGGGCTCCCCTATTATTACGATTCACTCAATAAAATAATAACTGATTCAATTCTAAAGGATTACTTTTTTTAAGGACAATACACAAGCACTACAGGAAAATCCTCAACGCGCTCTTACAGAGGGGTGCCTGTGCGAAAGTAGCGAATCACATTGGATTTGAATCGCTGGAGAATGAATCCATTTCGAAAAACGTACTCAGGAAGTTTATTCTACATAAACGCAGTTCTCCAGATAAAAAAGCTCTTGAACAGTGAAGTTCGAGGTTTACTGAGTTGAATATCAAAACGATGAGCAGCCATAGTCCGTCACGTATTTCTGATATGTACCGCTCTTGGTGGAATCAAATGTGCCAAGTTACTTGAACAGCCTTCGTAAAAGTATCTTCAGAAGAGAGACAAACCTATAGCTTTTTTTTGGTGTTCCAGAGTATCAAGGTGATGTTCGCTTCTCCAATCAGGCGAATGGCTCTGTTCTGGGTGAAATCCAGTAACTTCATTAATAGTTGAATGAAACGAGAAATAATGAAGTCTCAAATTGGATTTTTCCAAAATGCAACCTAACCTTACCGAATGTTTTGAGATTTTTGATTCGATTTATTTCTGGTGTTTGGTATAACTTGGGTCCGAAGTCAAAAATTGTTATTTGAATATGTTTTTTTTTATTGGAAAGTCTTTATATTTCTTATGTTTATGGCACTATTCAAAACATTGGCCAACTTTGCACCACATGCTCTGCTAACCTATAAATCAGACTAATGTATGTTCATCTCATCTCCGAAGCTGTTGTGAAAAGAATCCTAGATACTTGATTTGGATAATTTATGTTTTTCTGGCTATTGTTGGTGGCTACATGTAATAGTGAAGGTCATGAAATTTATGTTATATGAATTCAAACTGAGGAAGTTGTTACTTAACCAGATTCATAGAACCTTCTTCTCTCTCTTTCTTTCTATTTCCATGATTCACAACTATTAGTGTGTCGTCAGCAAATGAGATGAAAGTGCCTATGAAATTCACAGTATCAGCAAAACTATTTTCTTATACCAAGAAGAGGTCTGGGTCAGGAACAATTCCCTGAGGAACACCTATTTGGATATAACGGTTCATATTTTTGTCACCCACCTAATCACCTCGATATATTTGAGCAGTAGTTCATAATAACCATCTTGAGGAAAATTGTGTTGAACAAAAGATATTACCAGAAATAATTTGATTTGAAATCCAAAATTTATGATTTATACTAAAAATGTCAGGTGTATGGCACCTGACATAGCACCATATAGAGAATTAACAACTGTATATTATAATATTCGAGTACAAGCTTTCATCAACGTGCTCAAAAAAAATAAGATTCAAAATAATTCAATGTCATCAATTCATTCACAATACACAATTTATTTGATTTAGAAGCTTGTAACTACATTCACTTATTTTATGATCAACTTGATCATTGTCAAGATCAAGTTACATATTGTTTTTTAATTTATCTGAACAAGTAAACCTCGCGACCAACTTCAATGTCATATAAATTATGTAATATAATACATTGATGGGTATCAATTATTCAAAAACCCATTTTCTTCTTGTTAGAGCATGTTAATGAAAGCATGTACTTTGTTTTTTTGCCTAACGGCCAGAAGTATTCAATTTCTCATTTTCAGGCATGTTAGGCGTATACGTTCTCGAACCATCAGTCCACCCTTTCGTAACTGTTTCGTGAGTGTCATACCAAGATTCGTCCAAATAGAAAATTTGCCGTTGTTCTTGTCTATTATTAGTTATTTGTTCAAAGCATTTTTCACGCAATACCACTATTTTTCTGCTTTCCATAACTGCTTGACGTTTGTTTATTATTTCAAATCTAAATCCTAGTTTCTTTATCCAATTCTGAAGAGTTTGGTCACAGAAGCTCACGTTACGGCCAGAAGTATTCAATTTCTTCCTTATGATTTCAGTTGTAGGAATCTCATTGCTTTTGTAACAGTCGTATTTTGTTTTTTTCAATTATTTTATTAAACGAACATCTAAAGGTTTTGGTAATCCTGCATCACATCGCGTCTTGTGTTCATAAGGTTTGTTTTTGACTATTTTACGTAGAGTTTAGAAAGTAATTTCGGTCAGATCTGATGTTGCTTGCAATAGTTTGTTTCCCTCGAAACCAAACTTGAGATGTAGATTCTTCTATACATTGAAACATACTCTCTGTTTCATCATTCAAATACATACGAATCTTATTCACTGGTATCTCTTTTTCGTATTGTTCACCATCGCTATCGGAATCACTACACTGGAAAAAGTTTGCGTTGCTATCTCACTTGTTATTACTATTAGTACTTGTCCAAGGACGCCACATTTCAAACAGATAACAAAAATAAAAAAAAACTTATCAATAGAGTTTATTGTATGATTTTCACTATGAGGGTTTTACAAAAACCGCGACACGTGTTTCGCTATACAATAGCTTCTTCAAGCATAACTATGCTTCAAGCATTTATGCTTGAAGAAGCTATAACGGTTTTTGTAAAACCCTTATGGTGAAAATCATACAATAAACTCTATTGATTAGTTTTTTTTTAATAAGTATCGGCCAGTTCTATTCAAAAAAATTATAAGTGATTATAACTACACCAATATCGAATTTGAAACATCAAATCGCGATCTGTTTCTAAACTGAACATTGATGGCACGACGGCGATAACCGGCCCGCATTCCCCGATTTCTATTCGTCACCGTTACATGACTTCAAATTTAATTTTATGACTCTTCAGTCAATCATAAAAATCATCCAATACGAACCGCCAAGTCTACAGTCCACGTGGACTAGTTCGTTGCCGGTTCATTTCTATGTATTGGTTTTATTTGGCCTTTGAGAGTGTGCAACTTTAAGTGTGCACAATATCGTTTACTTCGCCTATACTAGAAGTTCTGTTCGATCACCACCATACCGAATTTCATTTTCTCTAATTTCAGCTACTGTTTAAGCCATTATCAGTTCATTTTTATTTCAGGTCACAATAATTTCTTTTTTTTCACAAATTAGCGTTCTTACTTATCAACTAAGTCGACCGAATAATTTGGTCCGATTATTTTCAGTATTTTTAATGAATTCACATTTGATTCCGTTCCATTTCCAGAGATGTCTAAGCTTTTTGACTTAAAAACAAAAACCAATACTGAGATCATTCCATGTAAAAAGCAACAACGAATTCAAAGAGTTCAAAACTCTTGTTTGAGATTTTCGTTGTGTGTGATCTCTGTGTATGATCTCAGCTTGAGACCACTCAATGTTGTGTTGATGGGTCCAAACATGATCTGCTATTCCTGATGTTTCCATGTAAACCAAGACCTTCATATACGGTTTGTGATATCACATTTGATGTGCTACTACGGAATATGATAATCCAGTCTTCGATCTCCAAAAGTTTCTATCAAATCTGTCAATTTCATTTTTCTTATGCTATAGTATTTTTATGTTAGACATTATAATTTTCGTAATGAATAGATAAAATCGTTTGAAAATATGTTATAAGGCTGCTTTGTCTTCACAGAATGGTTTATATGTTTCTTTTTCGCACATAATGATGTCAACATAATTTATGTGCATGGTTAGAAGAAAGCCTTTCTGGATGACTGCAAATATTCAATATATATACAGCAGTTGTGAATTTAGAAGAATTCGAAGATTGG
>NW_019291586.1:0-37616 GCF_000500325.1 Leptinotarsa decemlineata
ATATATATATATAGTCATAATTGCAGAATAGGATGTTTATGGAATCACTTCGAGTGAGACAACCTAAACATCTGAGGGAAGGGTGATGGAACATATCACCGATGACTGGCAAATTGCCGAAAAGGCAGAGCCATAAGAAGAAGAAGAAGAAGAATCGTCTCTCTCACCTCTCACTACATGTTCATTACCTTTGTATGTTGTTTCACTAGTTGGTTGTCTCTGACTAGGCGCATTAGGCCAAATAACAATTCTTATTTAGTAATTATTTTCAAGTTGTGTGAAATTACTTAGAAAAACTGAAAAATGGATAAATATGAACAAGTCGACAATGTGTTCCACAATGATTCTGTTTATATGAAAAGTTTAGTTGGGAAAGAAGTGGAATTAAAAACTATTGATGGAAAAACTCTTCTAGGAATTATTTATGTGATAGACCCAATATTTAAAACTGTTGTTTTACATACCAACTTCCGGAACGAAAAAGACTTCCAAACAATTTTCGTATTTCATCATGCTATTGAATTTCTGAAGATTGTGTCAGATGAAGTTGAAGATAGTTATGTGAAAGAAGACAATAAGAACAGGGGAACTGATCAATCGACCAGAAAAAGAATGGTGAAGAAGTGGTTGAAACAAATGTTAATTGATGTAAATGAAAGTGGGGATTACTTGAAAATAGAGGATCATTTAGTAATAGTGCCACCCTATGAACCTGCAAATTGTATATGCAACAATACAATGATTCTAGAAAGAACTCAGAAAGTTTTGCAGCAGATGCCTCAAGAATACTCTTAGGGTAAATGAATCACATCTAAGTATATGCTCAAATTCAAAAATGACAATGGCATTCAAAAACAGGATGAAATTTGATCAAATTCTATTCTATCATATTCATAAAAAAATTAATGTTTTTAGTCAATTATTATTTCACTTTTCAATTATTAAGTAAGGTTAAAAAGCTCAGGGAAATATTAAACATACTTTAAAGTTGAAAAGTCATTAACCATCAATAAACAAATGGCAGATAATGTTGCACTTGAGTATATATTTTAATTTTTCATTTCTTGTACAATATATAGATATCTGTATATAATACATAACACTATTAAATTATACATAAATCAACATAATTTATATAGACTAGTATGATATTGCTACTCCAATATAAATTCTACCAAGCCGAGAAGCTAAGATTTGTGCTAGAATCTTTGGATTTCGCAGGTAAATTTGGTTTCTCATCCTCTATATTGATTTGATCAAAAGTATCCAAAAAATATTCTATTTTTTCCAATAGATTAGTAGCTACACTTGCAAATTCTTCCCAAATTAGATATTCTTGAGTAACATAAACATTCATATCTTCCATGTGCTCGTCAATGCCAAATAACTTTTCTTCATCTACAACATAAAAAGGTTTATTTAGTCATGCTTGTGGTGGCTTTAAGCAATTTCAAATCTTCATACATATGATTAGCAATAGCTTGAGATTCATTAATATTTAAATTATTAAATGATTTTGGAAAATAAGGAACAGAATTTTTGATATAATGTTAAACTTGACACAACTATTTGCTTCAATGAGTACATTTTTATGCCATATCACTCGCCATATAATTTTTTTGCCTATAGTGTCATTTGTTTTTGTCACATAATAGCTACGCATTATTTAGAAATACAGAAAAAGGAGCTAGTTGCTAAATGGTTAAAAATGATATGTCCACACCAATTATTGTTAGGTTGCATTAATAACTTCAATGACATGATGATGAAAATTATTCAGAGTGGGCCAAATTGAACACTTTTAAATTAAAGGGAAACTGTTGTTTTCAAATAGATAGTTATAGCATGTTTTTGGAAACTGTACATTTTCTAAAAGTTGCTGTAACTTTTTTCCTGTCAGGAATTTCTTGTTTTCGTAAAAATATTTCCAAAGCACTTTTATATATAGAATTCAATGGTGTAAAAAACTTATTTTTGCAAATGAGATATCAATAGTTATCGATGGAAAACTTTTTTTTAATGAGACACTTTATTCCTGCATATTTCAATAGAGCTTGAAATTACCTATCCAAAAATGTAGGACACTTGATGTTTTGCTAGAGTCACCTTTGAAACGCAGAGCTTTTAGGTTTTTTCATGTAGACTTGGAAACGCACTCTTTGATCAAGTAAGCTTTGGATGACGTGGCGATAAAACAAAGAAATTGTACAGTAGTAGCTATCAAATATTGAGAAAGCTTTTCACAGCAGTAATTGAAACGCATATTTTCAATAAAACTGATAACAATTTATACTATGTTTACTAATAATGAATGAAAATTCAACAATGATAATAATAATGATAAAGAATAAGAAATGAAATATATTTTTTCAGAGGTGTTCGAAATGTCTACCAGCTTCTCCTATACACAGTCGACACCTTTTCTCAACGTTTTTTGCCGAATTAATTAGTTCAATAGGAGTGAGAGAAGCAAAACGTTGCATCACTGCCGGTTAGAATTTTTATCTAGAATCGGTCAGAAATTTGAAAATGAAATATTTCAACCTTTCCCAGAGGCAAAAGTCTATAGGCGTTAGGTCGTCCGGTGACCTGGCCGGCCAACGGTTGGGTACTTGGTTGGCTATCCAATTATTACCAAAATTTGCAGCCAAAAAATTGGTGACAATTGCAGTGTTGTGAGGCGAAGCTCCGTCTTGCTGAAAAAATATTTTTCTGAGCTCCATTAGTGACAATTCATCAACAAGGGGTTCAATATTTTGCCTTATAATTTCTAAATATTTCTGAGATGTGATAGTGCCATTATAAATGAAAGGACCGATAATTCTACCCCTGAAAACACCTGCTCACACACTAAATCCAAATCTTTCTTGACTTCTCTGCTCCACAATAGAATGAGTATTTTGTTGTGCCCAAGAATAAAAATTGTAGCGGTTGAAAATGCAGGCACTCCTCACATAAGTTTCATCTGTCCAAATACAATTCAATGGAAAATCACCCACTTGGTTACAACTTTCCAGGAGCCACTTGCAGAAAGCCATGCGGTGTTCAAAATCTCCTGGTCTGAGTTGATGAACTCTTCTAGTCCTGTATGGCTTGAATTTGTGTTTTTTCAAAATCCTCCTACCGTTAGTTCTTGGTAGGTCTGTTGATATTTTCAAATTTTGCGTTGATTTTGGATTATTTTCAACAGCTCCTAAAACGACTATTCCTTCCAACTCCTTATTCCGTTTTGATCATATAATTTTGGTCTTTTCTTTTCAAATTAACCACCATTAATTAGGTTGTGTCGCAATCTTGCAAAAATGTCTCTAAAAGGTTGTCTACTCTCCTGATACCTCTCGTGATACAAATTGCTTGCTGCTTCTGTATTTTCCCCAGTTTGTATAAAACATTTTTCATAGCTATCATACTTCATTGTGAATGTGTATGAAAATTGAACAAAAACCACTAATTGAAGAGCGTCTTTACTGCTTAATTCAAAATTTGACAGCTTGCATCGTTCAAAGCATACTTCATCAAAGTGTGCGTTTCACAGTCTACATAAAAAATCTAAAAGCTCTGTATTTCGAAGATGACTCTAGCAAAACATCAAGTGTGCTACATTTTTGGAAAGGTAATTTTAAGTTTCATTGAAACATACAGGAATATACAGCGTGTCTCATCAAAAATAAGTTTTCCATCAATAACTATTGATATCTCATTTTTACACCATTGAATTCTATGTAAAAAATTGTGGAAATGTTTTCATAGTAACAAGAACTTTTCAACAGGAAAAAAGTTATAGCAGCTTTTCAAAAATGCACAGTTTCGAAAAACATGCTGTAACTCAGAAACGATGATACAATATCGATATGCGGTTTTCACCATTAAGTTTGTCATAAAATTTTGATCCTCAGACACAGTTTTCATCTATCTAATTTGAAAACAGCAGTTTCCCTTTAAAAGTGTTCACTCTGTACATTATATTATCAAAAGGTACCCAATGAACCCCTGAAAATTCAACATGCTTACTGTTAATGTTTTCAGCCAGTTCTCGCAAATGATAATTTGGCGACTGGCATCTTCTGTTTAACCATCCAATTAAACTGGACGTTATTATTTACCTAAATGAATTATTCTGTTATTAACGTCCCAGAGAAATGTATTTCACTGGGAAGTTTCTCTCTCTTATTAATTTTCTCTGCTATTTACCTTGGATATATCAATATCTCACAAATATTTTTTGGTGGAATTGAGTGTCTGCCCACTCTAGATACGTGACACTGTAAAGTATCATAGCAAGTAAGAATATGGTAGTTTTGCGCAGCCTAGTCTTGCCATACTTATTCTAGTGTTCGGTAGTTTTATAATTAAAGCCTCTCTCGTTTTTAAATTATTGAATAGTATGTTTGCTATTCTACACACTTGAGCAACTTTTTTATGTCATTCAGAACCTAAATATGCCTATAAATTATACATGAAATATTGAGAAATGAGAATCAAGATTTAAAAATTTTTACTGGAAATCTGTTGATCACTAAATTTTTTTTCTTTTACCGAGATTTTATCAAAATGTATTTTCATAATTACACCTATGTTGCTCAATAGAAAATAATATTAAATGTATGGAAAGAAATCTGTAAGTATATCCCCAATGTATAAATAAGTATTGTGAAATATAAAGACGATCATTAAAAATTTTAAAATACTGAAAAATGATTATGTACTAATATTTTGGTTTGTTATATAAAAAAAAAGTAACACACATTATGGAATTATGAAACAACAAAAATAATTGGTGCTCCCGTGCAACTTGATTGATTCCAGTGGCGCATTTGCTTTTTCAGATGCAGGAAAACCCGGAAAAACCTGCAGCATCACATCATCTGAAGATCTTGAAGTGCCAATGTCTTCTCTTTCGCAGAATAAAATGAAGGGTGTCTCCAGAGGTTCCAATAAATTCAAGATATTGCCAGAATATTTAGTGACACGACTATCGTCAAACTTACACCAGTCCGTTTCGTCTTTGATCAATGCGTAATAATGACCAGATTCAACGCCAAAACCACAGTGAACAATGATTGCATGAAGCTTATAATAGTGGTCTGCTAAAATGAAGTGTTCATCTATTTAGAACCTTCGTAAGAGTTTCGTGCTTCCGTCAGAGGTTGAGTCATGTTTGAAGATCATTAGTGTTGACTGGTGACTTAGCTATACTTATCTAACTGACTAATAGTCAGTTGGTTTATTCATTTATTGATCATGAAGAATTAAGAAATGGTTAAGATTGTTTCCATATACATACCTAAATAATCGGCAAGTATCACCAATAATTTGTGGATTTGTGTTTCTGAAAAGAGTTCGTGTAAATCAACAACTTCGATGCAATAATTCCAGAGTACTTGACAAACTAGATTGCCTAATGACCAATCATTATCGCAATGATTTGTCAAAGTTTTGATCATCTGCTCAACTCCTTCACTATTTTTGAATAAAGTCCTGGATCGATTATCAGACATCAAATTGACAAAAACTCCCACTGCTGTTTTCAGAAGTGTAGGGTCAGCTGAAATATCCATGTATGTACATCAAAACTGGGAAAGTTACTCTGTGAACTAACCTTTGCTCAATATATTTAATAAAGTTTTGAATAACTCTGTCTCCACTATGTAGGAGCGGGTTATTTTGGACCTAGACAAATTCCCTAGAATCCTCATTGTTTCGATAACACAATCTTTATTTCTCGAGTTAGCAAATTCTGTAATGGCTGAAAAGAAAATTGAAATTAGCACTATGTCTCACTATCGTAGCCAACAAAAGAAGGTATAGATTTTTTATAGATAACTAGGATGAGATCTACAAAATGTTCATTTGTAAGGAAAAGAAGGTTTCAAATCAAACAAAAATTAGAAAGAATTACCTCAAGTGCATATATCGATGGTTTAACGCACACGTGTTAAGGTTACAATTTGGTGATTTTCCAAAATTTGTAATTTACCATCTCAATAACAAAAGTCGGCTACTGCACACACTTCTCTATCGTTAATGATTTTGATTTTTTTAGCCGAGTTTTCCATTAAGTAACAAAGCAAATAACAACTTTGTTTCAGATATTCAGTGGGCAAGTAATTAGAAAAATAACAAATAATTGTTTGAGTCACTTAACACATTTTGAAACTAACATGAGGTACTTACCTCATTTGTGTGATTACTTGAAAGTAATGACCTACTCAACTATTCAAATTGAATGAAATAATTTCACTAAAAGAAGTAAATACTTATTTTCAACCAAGGTGGCATTTCTTAAACAATAGTTCAAACGACGTTCATTATTCGGTTGGCCGTCGGTATTTCTTCTATAAAATTCCTATAATCTTCAGGAATTACTTTTAGTTTCAAGAACTCTAAGAGATCGGTTTTGGTTTTCTTAGATTTCGTTATCAGCAGCTTGGAGGTATACTTCTGTTTCAAATTAAAAGATGACCAATCCAAAGTCGTTTTTTGCTTGAAACTGATTCAAGATCAAAAGGTATTGATCTGTAGGTGATACCTTTATCAGCAATCGTCTTCAGCTTATCCAAAGATTCATTTTCATATCTTCCTCTTCTCGCTTTTTATTTTTGTCCCAGTTGTCTTGCAAAATAGTTTATCAGTGGAAGAATGGTAGGAATTACATGTAGTGCACTGATCTTTTTTAGAAATGAAGAATAACAGTGATGCATCAAATGAATTGAAAATATTGCGGTATACAAAGTATGACACTGGTGTAATGTTCCTTTCTTTATAATAGTCATCTTGGTATAGTCGATACATACGGGACAAATTCTACTTGGGTGCTAAATAGAGTCTTCGCGTACCTTTTCTGCAATAGTGAGACTTGATAAGAGGAAATGAATTAATGTGCGCTTTTACAGCAAGTATTTTTTCTTCTACGGTCGCATTATAAACTGTTTCTGTCACTAAATAAGGAACACAAATTTTGTAAGTGATCACATAGCACAAGTGCGTATCTAACCACATCCTAACTTAAAATACCACAGGTGTCAAGTGCACTTACCACGATTGTGAGTCTATTTACCGGTACTTAACAAATTTAATCAACTCGACTAAGATGACTTTCACTTCGAAAACAATCACCACATTTGGGCACAACAAACATATATCAACTATATACCCTAACTTAAAATACCACAGGTGTCAAGTGCACTTACCACGATTGTGAGTCTATTTACCGGTACTTAACTAATTTAATCAACTCGACTAAGATGACTTTCACTTCGAAAACAATCACCACATTTGGGCACAACAAAGATATATCAACTATATACTCAGTGACGCACTTAACACAGTTTACCCCAGAATTGTACTTAACACATCTGTGCGTTAAACCTTCGATATACTTGATTGACACAGGTTCATATAAATCATATATTAGTGAAATTGAGCTGAAATAGTTCACAGTATTTTATGGTGCCTCTGGAGTGTGAATTATAATATAAATATAAGAAAGCGAAAATTTCACATCAAAGTAATTGACGTTTAATTTTTGAAAATTATCATGTAATTTAGATTTGAAAAAATGCAGACATGCATAGTTAATTAGATGGACTTGTGATTCAACAGCGCTGTTTCGACCCACCAGGTCTCATCAGTGGTTCTAGGTTGAACCATTGAACTGTTCTAAACAGGACAAGCCTGAAAGTAAAGGCGATGATGACATATCTTCCTAGGAGATGCCATCTATATATAGATAGATAGTTTATTTAACCACGTAATGTAAAAAAAATACATTTGTAGCAAGTCAAAACAATAATGTTTGAGCCATACAAATATATGAACAATCAACAAATATTTCAAATAGGTTACAAATAAAATAATAAAAAAAAACTATCCCCAGTGGTGACGCAAATGTATATGAGAGACACAAACATGATGTGAATAATATTGCAATTAAAATTGACGAAAATATATGGTAATTACAGGCCACAATAAAAATGATTCACATTCAAACATGTGAGTTGGTGTAGCCAGGTACTCGTTGCCACTATAAAAACAATGTGTTGTCAAGAAATTTTTGGAAAACCTCTTGAAACGAAATGTTGGTAAATCTTTAACAGTGGGTGGCAATATATTATAAATATTGTGGCAAATCAATGAATTAACTGTCTTAAACAAATTTATTTTCAACAATATTTCAATAATCACAAACCTATTTATTTATTACAATACTTGACAACTAACGTTTAATTTATTTCCACTATTCGAATTTCTTCTTTAGCTGCTTGATTCACTTTCTAAACTGCCCTCTTGGGTCGGAAAGACGGGCTTATATCGGTAAAGGTCCTTTCGAGAATTCTGTAGACAGTTCGGTACTCGTTTAGAATTTTACCGGCAGTTCCAGACTGCATTCTTTCGGGGTGAGGGCATGTGATTGTTCGATGAGTCGGCTGGTGTAACAGTACAACCAGTCAGGGGGGCTTCAGATTCGTTTCATTGCTCCCTTCTTAAAGACGTTTCGCCCCAAAAAATCATCTTTGGCGTGTGTCAATACCTGCAGGACTCTCCATATCTGCTCCGTAAAGTTCGATGGAAGTAACACTCCACAGTCTTCATGCTCGGTCGTGGAAGATGGTTACCGCACACCAAAATCTTGATGCCGCTGGATCTGAATATCGTTTTCAACATGCTTCTCACAATTCTCCAATCCAGCCTGTCGAGCCCAGAGGCTAATTTTGGGATTGCCAAGTCCACAAGATTCTGATCGAGCATCGTGTCCCTCTGTCTGGTAAGACTCCTCCCGACATCTTCATAGAAGGTTTATCTCGTGAATGCTTTTTGGTCACAAAGTAGAAAATGTTTCTCTGACCCTTCTACAGCTGTAACACTCCTCCGACTTCTGGATTCTGTTCTCGTAATGTTTGGAGCTGACCGAATTTCTTGTTGAATATCACAGCGATACTCCTGGACATTTGGATATCCCTCTGCCACGCAATGAGCTATCGCGTAATCAACTGAAACCTTGAAAAGGTCTCGTGGCTCTTCTTGAGTTACCCCATGTACGACTTTCTGTCCGTTCGTGTATAAAGACACTAATTTCTGGAACGTTATTTCATCCTCTGGTGGTTTGAGGGCGCGAACTTGGTCGTGATTTCCAGCATAAGCAGCCAGTCTATTAAAATGGACTACCCTAGGCTTTTCTCGAGTTGACTTATGGATTCGGTAGACGAGGTCATTTATCTTCTTCATGATTTTGTACAGACCTTCCCACGAGTTCCGCAACTTTGGTGATAAAGTCACTAGTTTCGAGTCCTCCAGCATTCGCCTTGACGTCATAGGCCTTCTTCATTCTATCGCTGGCACTCCGGATGTTCAGATGAACTCGATCATGGATGTCGCCCATTCTCTGTCGAAGTTTACTGACATAGTCTTCCCCCGCAGTGTCTTGTTCTGGCGACGTCCCAAATTTCAGATCGCAAAGAAGCCGCAGCTCAAGGCCCATTATAATACTGACAGGGGTTTGGCCGGTTGACTGGTGCACTGCCGAACGATAGGCCAACAGGAACAGATGGAGGTACTGGTCCCAGTCTCTTTGGTGCTCAGAGACTACCTTGGAAAGTGGCGGTTTATAGTCTCATTCATTCGTTCAACCATTCCATCGGACTGTGGATGTAAGGCTGTGGTTCTGGTCTTTCGAATGTCCAACAGTTTACACATTTCTTGGAACAGGGTGGACTCAAAATTTCTGCCCTGGTCCTAATGCAGCTCCAATGGGACACCGAATCGATATATCCATTCCTTTACCAGGACGTCAGCGACGGTAAAGGCTTCCTGTTTGGGCATGTCACAGGCTATTGCCCACTCACTGAAGTAGTCCATGGTTACCAGGATGTATTTGTTCCCGTGGTCGAACTCTGGGAACGGGCCGGCGATGTCGATTTTCGATTCTCTCAAAGGGACTACCAACGTTATACTGGCGCATTAGAGCTTCGGTCGTATCCGAGGTCCGTTACTGGCAGCACATTCATCACACTTTCTGCACCGGTCCTTGACGTCGGCTTGACAATTAGCCCAGTAAAAACGTTTTCCCACTTTCTGGAGTGTCTTCGTTAATATAAGATGTTTTCCAGTGACTCCATCATGGATTTATTTGAGCACCTCGCGTCGTCTGTTCCTGAGTACCGCTTGTCTCCACGTCTTCAGACTCCAACACCCGCTTCAGAACCCCGTTTCCCAAGGTAAGGGAGTTCCATTGGGCCCAGTAGGACTCAATCGCTGGCGAATAACCTACTACTTCCTGCCACGATGGTCTTTGAATTATTTTCTTCCATCCGATGACTAAACCAAGATCTGGGTCTTTCTCTTGTTCTTTCTTGATCTTATTGTCCTTCCAGTTGTCATCTACAGCTGCTTCCTTCTCTTCCGCTCGTCGGCAATGTGAGCGATCATCGAAAATGGTCTCCGTGACAGGGCATCTGCGTTTTTATGACTAGTCTCAGCTCGATATTCTATTTCGAAGTCAAATTCTTGTAGTCTCTCGATCCAGCGCGCTACTTGGCCCTCGAGATTTTTGAACTACAGATGCCATTTGAGAGCTGCATGCTCAGTTCTCAACAGAAATCTTCTTCCATATACGTATTTATAAAAGTGCTCTACATCTTTGACAATGGCCAACAGCTCTCGCCTGGTGACACAATAATTGCGCTCTGGTTTACTGAGCGTTTTGCTGAAGTAGCAAATAACTTTCCCCTGCCCCTCCTGGATCTGAGAAAGGTCTGCTCTAAGTTCCACGTTGCTGGCGTCCGTATCGAAATTTCTCCGCAGTACAGTACACCAAGCGCTCACAGAATTATTTTACAAATTCCTCTCCTGGCACCAATTGCGGAAAACTAATGAATGAACTGTCTTAAACAAATTTATTCCCAATAATATTTCAATAATCACAAACTAATTTATTTATTACAACATTAAGCATGGTTATTATTCTACTATTCAAGGTATATACATCAAAGCAACTGGAATTTTTCAACTCATTGATGGCATTAAAGACTTCAGAGGTGATCAATGTATTAAATATTAAAAATCCTACTGAAAAAGGTTTGAGACTAGCATCTAGAGCAGTGTTTCTCAAAGTGTGCGCCGCGGCGCCCTGGGGCGCCGTGGAACCTTTACTGGGGCGCCGTGGGCCACCGGTAGTCTCAAGGTACAACGTTTTACAACATAGATAACTGAGAGTAAAGGTAATACGTCGTAAATGCAATTCGTTCAGACAGCCACCTACCTACTTTTATTAATTAAATATCTAGTGTAGTCTTTACGTTCGGGGCACCGCGATAACCTTAAAAAACATAAGGGAGCCGTGAATTCCAAAAGTTTGAGAAACACTGATCTAGAGATAATGGGCAAGCAATATTATTATTAGCTTTCACTGCAAGGCAGCTAGATGGATAGTTATTGATATTTCTTTTCTATAAATTATATTTGTCGAAGATTATATATAATAAGGCAATTAATGTAAACAACTATCCTGGAACACTGTCTTTTCACAAAATTGCCAAGTAAAAAAGTGAATCGATATATAACTACTTTGAAAAACATATTGATGTTCATCAGACTGCGAAAGGCAGAGAGAGAAAAATTACATTTCTGGAAATAAAGATGAATGAATTAACCCTAGTAAATCTTATTCTCTACGGTCTAGTTAAAAAGTAATGTGAATAGGGATTTTTTAATAGGTGCCCGGATCGAAATTTTCTACCTCTTTTATTTCGACCATCGAGTGGAGTAAATGATGTGTTGTTTTTCCGGCTGTTCATCCGTTGTGTACTATTCGATAGTCGACGTTTCGCCATTATCTCAGATGGCATTATCAAGACGAGTTACTGCTTAGCTTAGAGAGGTGTAACTCCTCTTACAGATCAAGTTGATATTGCTCTCCATTGAAAACAGTTTATTTTTCCCTTCAAATAGGTGGTGGATTTTGAGATGATATATTATATTTTCTTGATTCAAAATAGTTCATCTACGCAATGATATGATCAAACGAATTATGTCGTTGAAAGGCCAAGAAATTTGATTTCTTTGTTGAAAAAAGTGTGATTTTCTGGTGGAACATGGCGATGTTGGCATAAAGTAATAGTTTTCCCAATAGAGATAACAATTTCAAGGCAACTTATGATTTTCTTTCAAAGAAATACTTTTTTCTGTGCATAATTGATAAGTCATGATTAGAGCTGTTGATTTCCTTAAAGGGGATAGATACTTGAATGATGCTCAATATGGTTTCAGATCGATGAGTTCTACATTACAAGCAATGACGGAAATTGTTCACGCATCATTGCCCATAATAAAGATTTGGCTATCAGCACTCGCTTCCTTCTTTGCGATCTATCTATAACATTTGACAGTGTTTCACATGACATATTATTGAGAAAACTTGAACAATATGGTATTAGAGGCATAGCATATGACCTAATACATTCTTTTTTGACAGACAGACTGCAATATATATTATATAACAATGTAAAATCTGATACCAAAATTATCAAGCATGGAGTACCTCAGGGATCCGTACTTGGTCCCCTTTTATTTATTGTATACATAAATTATCTTCCTACATGTATTGATAGAGCAGATTTTTTTTATATGCCGATGATGCAACTTTTGTCATAAATAACCAACAAGTGGGGAAACTAGATCAGTTGTCAAGTGAAACACTGACAAAATGCGAAAGATACTTTAGCGCTAATGTTCTATGCTTGAACGCAAATAAAACTCAGGAAATAACTACTACAAATAGATCCCAATTGTCTGACGGTGACAAAGAGGTGTGTTCACCTTGTGTAGGAGTCCACATTGACAACAAATAAAATTGGAATGAACATACGACATGATTATGTAAAAAGCTCTCAAGGTGTCGCTATGCATTGAGAGTTTAGTTTCAAACGATGTGCTGAGAACTGCATATTATGGCATGGCTCATTGCCACATAAACTATGGAATACTGATATGGGGTGCTTCCTCACATGCAAGTGAAGTATTCATTATCCGAAAATAGATAATGAGAGAGATTTAGAAAATGTTGATTCCAGAACCCATGCTAAACCAATCTTTATAAAATGGGTCATACTTACATTACCTTCCATGTATATTCTAGAAGCAGTATTGTTTGTACATAAAAATAAAAATAAATATTATAGTGGCTCCAGCATTCACAATTATGATACAAAACACAAAGATCAGGCTACCGAAGATGCATTATTAAAACACAGCCAAACAAACTGAGTTTCTTCCCATAAAAATATATAACACTTTGCCTAGCGAGTGGAAAGACCTTCATATCAAAGAATTGAAGTTCAAAGTAAAATATTCACTTGTCACTCAAGCTTTCTATAAGTTTGATGAGGTATTCAATTGTCAGTGGTCCTAATATATGTACCTATATATGTGTGTATGTGTGTACGTTTACATATATTAGTGGAACACTGTGTATATAAAAAACAGTATTTGTGGCAGACTTCACAATTGTGGTATACTTGCACGCTCATACCACAATTTTTTCGGTGATTTTCGCATAGTTCAGCTGATGACGAGTCTATCTATACCTACTTCGTAGTTTCAATGTGTAAGATGCCACTAAGACCCTTCATGCATGTTGCTACACACACCAATATTTGTGGAATACCGAAAGTCACTGCTTTGAGCGCCCTCTATATGGGTTATTTCCAGTAAGTTTTTAGAATCTCTGGCTGTAGCTGTGTAAATAATATTCTACCTATTCGTGTATATTAGTGGAATACCAACTGGATTATTAAGTTTTGTTACTTATACATTCGGAGAGAAAAACAATCGATACTTTCTCATTATTATAACAACCATTGTACAAAAAAACGATTCATGAATACTTTATTTGGATTTATTGGTACAGGAAACAGCATGCAAAATAATTGAGGTAAAACAAAAGAATTCAAAAACTATTTTTCAAAAAGTATGAAAAATCGTGAAAATGATCTTATGTATCAGTAAGAGTTGGGATAGAGATTTAAATACATCAAATCCACTCTTAATGAAAACTGAATGCATCTATATATTTATATATCGTTGTTACACGACGCATGTTCTGTCAGTCACCAGAAGATATATTTTTTTTATTTATTCCCAGACTGAGTATTTGATATGAGCAGGTAGTTTTATAGATAATCAATAGCTTGTAGATCCTGATGATCTCAACTTGGCGAGTGAAACGCGTGTAGAGTAACAGTGACATAGTTTTTGTGTTTTTATAAAGAAATAATAATTTTGTATGGGATTTGTGGACTTGGAATTATCTACACTGTGACCTCCCCAGATCTATTGAAAATATTATGATCTTATGTTACAGTTCTTCATCCAATATCATCCATCATTACCAAGGAAACTTTAAAGGAAAGTTTGATATGATACAAATTCCGCTAAAAATATAATTCTAAATCCAAGATTTTAGGCATTTTCAATCGAAGGAACCAATATATGCCCAAGAGAACTCCGTCAAATTCAGAAAAAGAGATATCAAACTAGTTTTCTATTCACGGACGACAATTTGCTGGGCCAAAATATGTGGGAATCTTGCAGAATACAGATGAACTTCCTATTAGTTATCAATGTGATAGTCCTTGGTTGCAATGAGATGAATGTGGTTTACTCAACTTCAGAATATATTGTGGTTGATTATTCACTGATAGATCACCGGATTCAAATCCATTATATATTGATTCAACGAAATGTAACTGTGAATGGAATTGAACTTTATATCTATCTGAAATATGGTACAACTCTGGCTGTTGCATTAGATATTTCCGGGACGTTTGATAGCGTTTGGCACCAGGGTTTCGTCGCCAAGCTTCCATCTTACGACTTGCCCCACAGTTATATTCCTTGCTATCTAGCTTCCTTTCAGACCAATCACTTCACGTAGAAGTTGATGGAGTTTCATCCGACATTCTGTCTATAAATGCAGGCGTCCCACATGGATCAATTCCAGTACCAACACTGTTTAATCTTCACAACGACTTGTTGAAAGCTACATTTTGTCCAGTGCACAGCTTTATGAACCATAGTATCCTTCACACTCCTTTTCCACCAAAGAAGAACATGGAAGGAACGTGAACAATTTAATTGTGGACTTGGCAGAAATTCTAGTATGGGTACCCAACAAGTTGGTGGACAAAATAGAAACAAATGTTCATAATAAAACTTCATAATCGATTTTCACAGATTGATAGTTTACAAAACCGCGACATATGATTCACCATACAATGGCTTCTTCAAGGCAAAAATATACTAAATTATATCATGAACACAATTCTTGAATTTTAATTTTCTATCCATAAATTACTAGCTTACGATAAATCTAATTACAAATTAGGTGTCCCTGAAANAGAGACAATGGAAGTCCGAACTAGTGAAATTCATCACGAAACATTGTCAATCACCTTCAATCAAACAGATGAACTTCCTATTAGTTATCAATGGGATAGTCCTTGGTTGCAATAAGATGAATGTGGTTTACTCAACTTCAGAATATATTGTTGTTGATTACTTCAGTAAAACATTTTCAAATTAATAAAGTCCAGTGGCTTGTCCACTTAGATCACCGGATTCAAATCCATTATATATTGATTCAACAAAATGTAACTGTGAATGGAATTGAAATTTATAGTCTTCTACCTGAAATATGGAACAACTCTGGCTGTTGCATTAGAAATTTCCGGGACGTTTGATGGCGTATGGCACCAGGGTTTCGTCGCCAAGCTTCCATCTTACGACTTGCCCCACAGTTGTATCCCTTGCTATCTAGCTTCCTTTCTGACAAATCACTCCACGTAGAAGTTGATGGAGTTTCATCCGACATTCTATCTATAAATGCAGGCGTCCCGCAGGGATCAATTCCAGTACCAACACTGTTTAATCGTCACAACGACTTGTTGAAAGCTACATCTTGCCCAGTGCACAGCTTTATGAACCATAGTATCCTTCACACTCCTTTTCCACCAAAAAAGAACATGGAAGGAACGTGAACAATTTAATTGTGGACTTGGCAGAAGTTCTAGTATAGATATCCAACAAGTTGGTGAACAAAATAGAAACAAATGTTCATAATAAAACTTTATAATCGATTTTCACAGATTGATAGTTTACAAAACCGCGACATATGTTTCACCATACAATGGCTTCTTCAAGGCAAAAATATACTAAATTATACCATGAACACAATTCTTGAATTTTAATTTTCTATCCATTAATTACTAGCTTTCAATAAATCTAATTACAAATTAGGTGTCCCTGAAATCAGCAAATAATATTTTTAGTTTTCCAATTATTATTTTAACTACCATCTATTCACCAGATAAATAAATTTGTGTGTTGAATAAATTTTTTCTTATACTTATTGGTGAATTATCGGGTACACTCAACCCATAGAATGATATTTGTGGAATATTCCTCACACAAAATACATGTTGTGCTATGATAGTGGAATATCTGATACACACTCACCTCGAAGATTAATATTTGTGGAATATTTCGTACACACCCTGGTCTGATGATATTAGTGGATCCAGGGTGCCACAAATAGTTTTTCAACATATATGTCTTATCCCGGGGAGTTAAGCAAAACAAATTAGTTTTCCATGGTTCTGATTTTTTTTAGCATCACTTCAGCTATATTTCAGAGCTGGCTCCACAAATACCTTTCATGCACGGGATCCACTAATATTATCAAACCTGTATGTGTGTATATGTATGTGTGTATATGTATGTGTGTATATGTATGTATACCGTAAGAGTGCCGTAGATGGTAATATAGCACTCTTAGGGCCGCGTTATGTCGATGGATATAGGCAGAGACCGCATATGCTGGACATGCTTATAGCAAGTGCATTAAGGTGCATTATTATTATTATTATCTATCCTATCAAAAGCTCTTAAGAAATCAAAATATGTCTAGCCCCCTGTATCAAGATTATTAGAGTTGCTGGGTGATGTTAACATAGAACGTGTTATAATGCAGAACGAAATTGAATTCTACTCCAAATAAGGAGTATTGAAGATGCTTCTTCTCCTGATCTCAGTGTCTTCGTGAAGCATCAGTCCTCTATCATTCAAGTTATCATAGTCTACAGGTCTTATTTTCGGATTGTAAATCGTTCGTACTTGCTTGGTTCTGGTTAACTTTGACTTATTCTTCGTTGCGTCAACAAATAATCTGATGGTGAAAAAGTAGATTATTTCCACTCCAGAAACGAAGCTGAAGCCTAGGAAAAGCCCCAGCAGACCACCGTAGTACGCTGGAATACCAAAAGAGCAGGTTGAAGTTGGATGTTGCAGAATTGCAATTTTAAAATTGAAATTATGCATATTTAAGCTAAAATACTCGCCTAATAACGCATGCCAGTCAAATCTAACGTCTCTTCTATTCTTTATTCCGACAAGATCATTGTAGAATACTCTGAACACACTGTGATTCTTGATATCGATTCCCCCACTGCAAAAAGAATACATTGTTTACAAAATAGTAACTTTCAGTGTACAAATTCTGTATAGTATTCAACTAAAACCTCTATTGTGAGCCGAGGGCGTGTAGACCTGTTCGACAAACACTACATTACAGTTAAAATATGTGGCCTGACCATTTCATAGAAGTCACGTAGACACTTAGCCCATGGGCCCATGAACTTATTCACTAGTCGGTAATTTTGTGCCAATATATTCAGGAGGAAAGAAACAGCCAAGCCACATATTTCAACCATAAGGTATAGGCATTACGACTAAGCCACATAAATTCAAATATAATGTATAGGCATTACGGCTAAACCACATATTATAACTATAAGATATGTATTAAGGTCCAGCCATATATTCAGGTACAAGCCACATATTTAACTGTAGAGTAAGTATCAAGGCCAAGCCATATATTTTTAACTATTAGGTATAGGCATCACGGCTAAGCCACATATTCTAACTTTATAAGGTATGTATTACGGCCAAGCCACATATTTCAACTATAATGTATAGACATTACGGTTAGGCCACATATTATAAGTATAGACTATGTATTACGGTCAAGCCACATATTCAACTATCAGGTCACATATTTCAACTATGAGCTAGGTATTATACCCAATATACGAATTGGGTATAACCGCCAAGCTAGATATTTAACTGTGGGATAAGTATTATGGCCAAGCCACATATTTCACTATAGGGCAAGTTACATATTGTAACTATAAGGTAGGCATTATGGCTAAGCCACATATTGTAATTATAAGGTAGGCATTAAGGCTGAGCCACATATTATCACCATAAGATTACCGTCAAGCCACGTATTCGATTATAAACTAAGTATTACAGCCAAGCCACATATTCCTACTATGAACTACGTATTATGGCCTAGATATATATTTAAACTATAAGTTAGGTATACCGGTTAAGCCACATATTCTTGTATGTATTACGGCCAAGGTACACATTTTAACTTTACGGTGGGTATTATGGCAAAACAAAAATAAACTAAAGTTTTTTCATCTCCTGGAGACGCCAGCTTTGTTGGTGGAATGCGTGTCAGAGGAGTGTTGTTGCAGTTCTGGTGTTTGGGAACAGTTTGTGTTTTGGATTAAAGAGCTACCCTGCCTCCAGATATTGGATTATCCCGTTGGCGTATTGTACGATTGAATAAAAAAAAGCAAACTAGCAAACGGTAAATGGTGTGTTGAATAATTCTCAGCTGTGACTCACTAAAGAGAGGGTTGGTTCATTGAGAATTCCCTGCTCAAGACACCGTACGAACTCTCTGCGACGTACTCAGTGATCTCACAGTCTGGCAAACAATCACATTTTGAGTTGTTTCTATTTCCATGCGAAGCATCCAAAGAAGAGAAATCAATTCTTGGCATCGTACTTGAGATGAGTTCTGGAAAAAATAATTACACATTATGATCCGAGTCCTTACTTTTTTCCAAATTCAGATTTGTTCCTATGAAGAAACTGGTATAAAGCCTGCATTGCAACATTTCCGTGAATCCCACATGGTTCCTCGTAAAATTTAGCAAGCTAACTTTCTGGTTATTTGATATTTATGCCATGTTCTATGTAATATAAATTTTGAAACGGGATATACAGGGTGTAACTAAATGAGTGTAAAACATTTAAGGAGGCGATTCCTCATCGAAAAAAAAATTTCATAAGTTTAATAGTAGCTGGCCAACTGAGGATGAAATTACTCAAGTAGAATTATATTTTCATAGATTAGATAAAGTATCTACGAGAGTAAAGATTATTTTGAATGAAAGGATCAGTTCAGTTAGGAAAATTCAGCACTAATATAGACACAGATATAATTACAGAGATAATCATAAGTGGAGACAAATTCGATTTCAAAACAGCAGCTAACTTACTGCCAAAATTAAATGGCACAACTGAAGACGTGTTTTAATTGATAGAGGGAATAGAATTATATGAACCTACGTTAGACACGGTAGGCAAACAATCTTTAGTAAATTCTGTTCTTGAAGCTTGCATATCTCACAGAGATAAAATCCGAATGAAAAACAATTATACCACCGCCGCAAATTTATTACAAGATTTGAAAACTAACTTTTGTCCAAAGCAATCATCTCGCAACACTTTCGGCTGAATTACAAAATATAAAACACGCAACTCAAGTATCGATGAATACGGAAGATCAATAGAAACACTAATGTCAGATCTTACTTTAGCTCAGGCAGGTGATACCACAGATTCTATTGAAATTTTCAGGAAAGAGACTGAAAAACTAGCAATTGACGTTTTCGCAAAAGGTATACAAAATACAGAACTATTATAAAAGCTAGGAATTACAACATACTGACAGACGCAATTAATGGAGAAAAAGACGAGTTCTCACAAGACAACCATCAACCACCGACTATGTTGCACATTCGAAATGAAAAAAAACATCATTTGAAAAATTTTAACAGTAGGTAGGTATAGAGAGCAAAATAGGTATCACAACAATTCGAACAGACATGTTATATTAGAAATATCAATGCACCCTTTGTCCAAAGATTGCACCATAATAAACAAACATTGCATCAGCCACTACGCAGTTACCCAGGAAATGACTCAACATATTCAGCACATTTCCAAGGTTTTTCTAGAACATTCGAAGAAACGCGCATCTACCTACATCAGCAGTTCCTGATCCTATAAATATGGAACGCCGCATTCTTGAATAACATCGCGACTATCCACGTTCGTCGAAATCTTGAATCATTATTTGTAACATTTAATTAGATTGTTGATCAACTTTTATTGTAAACAATTCTGTTCAATAAAGTTTATTTTTGAAAATATAAATTCAGTGAAAACCACATAACAGACATAACAATACAAGGTACATCCAAAACAACAATTTCCGAGGGCGATTTAATGATGTTAACAGACAAAACAACTCTATGAATAGAAATCGTTCCTCTCAAAACTCACAAAATCATCGTCCCCAACAAAATCAAAATACTAGAAGAGACAACAGAAGACAAAATATGTGTTTAGTAAATAGTGTAGAAAACGAGGAATCAAATCCAAACAGCTCACAAGAGCAAACATTTTTTCGAGGGCAATAGTCTGAAAAATTATGCTAATTTTTATATACACGGTTTAAACTATGTCAGATTCAATTACAATAATCAGGAATGTGTGTGTGTGTGTGTGTGTGTGTGTGTGTGTGTGGCATTGGAGTTATCCTTTTGACACAGAGTGTTGGATATAGGTAGTCAGTCACGTAATTATTTTACTTTTAATCACAAACCTAATCAGTGCATCACAGATCAACTTGTTTTCTACTGCTAGAAGGCTTGCGATGTTTACCGGGAGTTGGATATTGAGACATGTAAGTGTGGACAGTAGGTTTTGTGTTTCTTGAACATGGTTTTTACATGCAAAAAATTAATGGTTCAAATCGGCTAGATAACCTAGTGTTGTATGCGCCTATTTTAAATATATATGCGGGTATAAATGTGACGGCATGAAACCTTGGTACTGTATATAATTTAATATGTGGAATTGTCTTGGGAAGAATGGGGTGAATCAGACTATAAGGATTATTAGATTTGTTAGTATAGTTAAGGTAAAGGAACCATTAACTGACACTTTAAGGAAAAAAAATCGTTAAATTTTTTTATCTCCGAACAGTCAACAAATAGGCAGTAGCGGCTCATTGCAAATTCATATTTTAATGTCCTTGAATGAGATATGGATGATGGTTTTCGAAAAAGTTGATTAAATTTTTTTTTACTTATAGTAAGAAAGGAGTTGGTACAGTTTTGAGTGGTGTTACTTCCTCATGATTAATAACAGATGAAGATGATTGGGGCTTTCGAATGATATTGACAGACGGGATGATTTGTTTCTCATCTGGTGTCTCAATTTCAATGGGATCTGCAGCGCCTTTCATTTCTAAATATTGTCTGCCTTTTGCTTGCTCGGTCTCATAGAGAATGGTGATTTTCGTGACGTCTTTTTTATTGTCATTTTTTATCTGCCTCCTAACAAAATAAAGGGGAGTGTTCTTTACATAACCATTGCACTGATCTCCTATCGTATTCCGAAAATCTATCAATGTTTCTTTCTCAATAAATTTTTCTAATTATGATGCCCCTAGAATTGACAGGAGAATTGAAATGATCTGCTTTTAAATATTTTTCGTATTTGATAGCACTTGGATCAAGTGGATATAGTTAATTTAAATCCCTTGGCTAGTACATCTGGAGTAACTGACAACAATATTGCCTTTTCGAGTATAGATTCAAAGTCCTTTCTTCACCTCACAGCTGTTATTATCAATTTTCCATTGTTGAACTGCATTCCTCCAAGCACTTTTCAAGGTACGAAAAAACAGCCACGTCCATAGGTTGAGTGATGTGAGTAAAATTTGGACATAGAGCGATTAGAATAATTCCAATTTCTGAACATAAATTTCTAAGCAGAAAGGTTAAGTGCCTGGAATGACCATCAACGGAAAAAATTATTGGCAGAACAATATTATTTTCTCTCAACCATGGCAGAAAAACGTTGGTCACTTTTACCAATGGCCCAACCAGCAGGCATTTTATTGGTTACGTGTGGAGGTATCTTTTCATATTTGTAAATAACCATTGAAGGAGCGATCATACCAACTGAGTTTGCATTCAATAAAGCAGTCATACACTCTTTATCATTATTAGCAGAGAAGTTATACACTGTTGATGCCCCTTTTTTCACCAATACTGTGTTACCTTTAGGTGACATTGTGATTCTGAAAAACAAAATAAAAATTGAGAGTTCAACCATGGAAGGGCATAAGTTTCTTAATTGAATAACTAGTATCTGACAGTGTCGAAACCAATACCTGACAGATGTCAGCTACTGGAACAGAGATTAATTTCGATATGTCTCAACCACCAATGTGTTTCACATCAAAAAGGAATTTATTCAACCTATTTATCAGCACTTTTCTATTGGAAATTGACGACCCCAATATCTGACATTCATGTCAGATAATGGATAAGTACTCAATGATCTTATGGTACCCCTTAGCTGATACCCCTCTTCTAACTCCAAAATTCATCAGTATTAGGTTTGACACAGTTGCATTTCTGAGATCTTCATTGATAGTAGTAAATAATAAACTCACCTCCAATCATCAACTTCTGTCAGCAACGAATGTTACGTTAGAAAATTGAAAGTTGTTTGAGACAATTCATTGTGGAGAACCGCGCCACTAAAATAGTTCAGCATTCCTTTTGATACATTCAGCATTGCCGTTATAAGTTAATATTGCTTATTTTTTGACGTTCACTACGAAAGTGTCAGTTATGGGGGGTATGTCAGAAATGGGTTCCATTACCTTATGTCAATTATTTCGCCATTTGTCTTTTTGATTTTTTTTAAGTTAGCTATTGGGTCTAGAGAGGTATATATATTTTCTTTTTCTCTTAAATGGGTAGCTTCTTTAGCTGCGCGATCGACCAACTCATTACCCATTATTCCCGCATGACCTTTCACCCAATCGAATCCAACTCTACCTGAAGAAGAAATAACAGAATGTATGTGTCTTCTGATGTTGCCAGGCAATACATTGTCATATTTTTTCATGATTGGATGACTGATAGAATCTAGTGCTGATTTAGAATCTGACAAGATAATTGATTCGCTCACCCTGTTGCTCGTTATCCCCTCTCTATCGCGTGAATCTCAGCTGTATACATAGATGCATCATCAGATATTCGGACTTTGTGAGACACTTTGGTGGATGAAACGTAAAAAGCACATCCAGTAACCAACTCAGTTTTGGAGCCATCAGTGTATATAATTTCTACATTAGGCTTATATTCACTCAGCAAGGTTTCGTTAAGGTTATTATTTACGCTAGGAGTTTCCGAATATTGGGGAATTAAGACAATGGGATTGAGCACTATTTCTTGTAATTTGTAAAATTATCTATAGACAGACTACTCTATAGAAAGACTACTACATCTTGTCTGTGAAGCTATCTGATAAGAACCTCTTTTTTTTCACTAACATCTTGCATGCCAAGAATTGTCTTCTTGTATATAGAGGTGGCTCTTGTGCCTTCGCCAGAATTGCAGGACATGGATAAGATCTAATTGCTCCTATACATATTCCAATTGCTCTATATTGAATTCTTTCTATAGAGGTTAAATTCGTGGAAGATGATGAACCATACAACACACATTCATAGTCGACGATAGAGCGTATATAGGCCCTATAAAATAGTGCTATTTTTGGATCTGCACCATGCTTAGTGTTTGCTACACATCTTAACATGTTCATGCCTTTTTCACAATTTTTTTTGCACATGCTTGATATGAGACGTCCAGCTAAGTTTTCTGTCCAAAACCATACCTAGATACTAATGCTCGTCGTACTTCACTGGTATATCGATACCACATAATCTTATTGTATTAGGAGTAGAGAGGCGAAGTCTGGAGAAAAATGTGATGCATGATTTTTCGGCGGAAAGTGTGAAACTATGAGCAGTACATTACGCATTTTAGGTCTGATATACATTCACTGCACGACCTACGAACCGTGTATATACAGAAATCATCTGCATACTGTATGACTTTGATTGAATTCTCATGTTGTGCAATTCAACTGTATACACGTAGAATAAAATGGGGCTCATCACTGATCCCTGTGGTAATCCTTGAGAAACAAATCTAGGTCCATGCAAGACGTTATAAGAATCTCTTACAAAAACTTGTCTCTCGCGATATAGTTCGGTAATCCAGCAGGCAGCCTTTATATCGATACCAAAGTTATTCAACTTCTCCTCGAGAATATTCAAGTCCACGGAATCATATGCTCCTTTCAGGTCCAAGAGAAAGCAGGCTAATATCGTATTATCAGAAAAATTGTTTCGGATATCAGTAACTATATGTGCTACGGCAGCAATTGTGCCCAAACCCCTTCGAAAACCGAAATTCCTAATATTTGTTCGTGGGGTACCCCGGTGGCGATCTTGAACGATGCTGTTTTGGTGGTAGATAATGATAAATTTTTTTCACCATACGTTTAGCGGAATACACGTTTTTTGCGGAACACACTTCTATTTCTGAGCACACCTCTTGCTTGTCTATCTTCTATAGTTTACGACGGTCTCTGACGTCCGCGCGTGCGTTTCAGGACGGTGTCATCAATGATCAAATGTTGGCAATAATAATAATACCTGAACCCACATACACAGGTGAATACCGAACAGAGTGTTTGTAGCAAAACTTAGGGCAAGATTATCTAAAAGCTTATCAATCAATTCCGGATGCAATGTTGTCCTACCTATATGATAATTTTTGTTTTTTCATGAATTGCCATATTTTAGTGGGGCTAGTAATATAGCAACAGAAATTTCAGCGCAAAATCCCATGTATTTTCTTATGGAGCTTAATTCTGGACCTTTTTGGACCTCAGGCCCACTTCTCACGGAAGGGGCAAAGGTCAGCGCCTCGTCTCTGCCAGACGTCCATTATGTGTAAACTGAGCCTTAGTCTTCAAAGCCCACTTCAGACCTCCTCCACTTTTCGTCATTACCCAGTAGACCAATCAGAAGCTACTGCACATACAGCGGGAAATTTAAACCAGTAGATGAACAACACAGGTTCTGGCAACTTCAAGGTCGTGCGTCACTGGTAAGTATTTCAGAGAGAAACTTTGGTGAGTGGAAGAGAGAAACGTGTGACGTCATCGACGCAGGATACAAACGAGTATCGTAGAGATTCAAGCGTGGAACTCGGCCCCCTTAGTACTCCGCCTCACATATCGGCCACTCTTGCGACTCCGCCCCTCACGCCCCCTTGTCACGTGATTCAAATTAAAAAAAAGTTTATAGTTATGAGAATCGAACCCACGACGTCCGCATGGTAGACATTGTACTTAGCCTCTACACCAATGTAAGAATTGAAAGAAACTGCGAATGATGGGTATTTACAGCGTTTTGTCGGGACCGAAATTAACTCATTTTATATACTTGACCGCATTTTTTTTATTTCCGTTGTAATCATCATTATCATGATGAAGATAGGAAAATATACTTAGATTTGGGAAAGAATTATATTTCATATAAAGAGTGTATGTGTGTGTAAGAGCGAGAGACGCGTGTGACGTAATCGAGGCAAAGAGAGATGGAGATGGTATCGAGGTTATACGTTCCTGGCGCAAGCAGGTGTTGCCGGTTGTATAATAAATCATTGTTTATTGGGCAATGTAGTGTTGCCGGTTTCAAAATTAAGCATGAAGGGTTAGGAATACGACTGTGTACGGGGTATCTCAAAATACATCATTATAAAAAAAACATGGCGTTGAAGTGTACAGGGTGCCTCAAAATACATTCATCATCTAAGAAAAAGAAAACATAACAGTTCCACGAGGCCGTAAGTTTTCAAAGTGCGATCTCTCGATGTGTATAAGGTACCTCAAAATACATCATTAAAAACAAACATGGCCTCGAAGTGTACAGGTTAATCAAAATATATCATTTGAGAAAAAAACATGTCGGTTCAAAATATATCAATGTGTATACAGGACGTTTCAAAATACATCATTAAAGAAAAAACCATGTCGGTTTAACAGTAGTCTAGCGTTCCAACATGTCGGAATGACACTAAGTCTCGTATCTCTGTTAACCAAGTTAGCATTATCAGGAGAAAGTGGAGATGGCAAAGTTGTCGAGGAGTAATGTATTGTGGAGTTAACATTTGAAAATGGGGAAAACGACCGTTTTACAAACGTTTCGATCGTTTTGCGTACGACCATTTTGCGTGCGACTGTTTTGCGGGCGTTTTCGACCGTTTTTCGTACGTTTTCAATCGTTTTTCGTGCGTTTTCGTCCGTTTTGCATGCGTTTCCACCATTTTACATGCGTTTCGATTGTTTTGCGTGCGTTTATTCGTTATTGTTTCATCGTTATTATCGTAACCGTTTTCGTGTTTCAATATGACAGTCATTTATCACTTGACTTGTTTCGCTAACCAAGTAAGCATCATCAGAAGATAACTTAAGTCCATTCTTTGTCATATGAAGATTCATTTTCCGAATTTTCAGACTCCTGAACGAAACCTGGTGTAACACTCAACCTAACTTCTGTTACAGAGTGGCGTCGGTCAACCAATCAAAATAGAAAAATGAAATGTCGCTCGATTGATTGTGTTAGATGAAATTGAACTGCAGAATGTGGGTCGAATAATAATAATGATAGTGATAAAACATTAAAACTTTGAAAGTGACGTAGTCAGCCTGGAAGGTGGTGTCGTGGTAGAAATGTAATGGTTTGTGAAAATGAATGAGTTATTAGAAAAAAAATGTACAACAGTCAGAAGGGCACTAAGTTGTATTTTCGCTAATAATGATCGGATCGTAGCGTACAGCACAGCAAATGAAAAAATAAGAAATGCAGAATTCATCGATAGAGAAAAAACAGAGATGGCGTAACATTTCAGAAGGGCACTAATCCACATCTTCGTTGATAATAGCCGGATCATCACGTATAGCATGTCAAATGGAAGGAAAAGAAAAAGCAGAATTTGTTAACAAAGAAAAAAATAAAGACGATGCCAACAGGGCACTAATCCGCATCTTCGTTAGTAATGTTTGGATCTTAACGTGCAGCACGTCATAAGACAGATAAACGAATACAGAGAATAAACAAAGATGGCGCAACATGTCAAAGGACAATAAGTTGTATATTCGCTAATAATAATCACGTCATCGCGTTTAGGACATCAAATGAAAGGAAAAGAAATGTAGAATTCATCGACAAAGAAAAAGCAAAGACGATGCCAACAGGGCACTGAGCTGCAACTTCGTTAGTAATGTTTGGATCTTAACGTGCAGCACGTCATAAGACAGATAAACGAATACAGAGTGTACCGACAGAGAAAAAACAAAGATGGCGCAACATGTCAAAGGACAATAAGTTGTATATTCGCTAATAATAATCACGTCATCGCGTTTAGGACATCAAATGAAAGGAAAAGAAATGTAGAATTCATCGACAAAGAAAAAGCAAAGACGATGCCAACAGGGCACTGAGCTGCAACTTCGTTAGTAATGTTTGAATCTCAACGTGCAGTACACCAAATGAAAGGAGGAGGGGTATAGAATTCATAAAGAGAACTCAAAGATAACGTCATGTCAAAAAGGGCATGAAAGGGGCATGGATGTTGAAATTGATAAAGAAACGTCATCACATAAGGTGTGCATGTGATGAAATGATTTCGAAATTCGTATGAGAAACATATGTAAAGTTGTAGAGATCTGGAAAAAAAATATGAAAACTTGATTATCCACCTTTGACATATATTTACGTTTCATGCAAAAATAAATATATCCTGTAATGAAAAATCATATGATATATTTGGATTCCTTAGGGTGAGAGGGCTTCGAATCCGTCAAAAACAGGTCACTTCCGGTTTTCACTTCTGGTCGTCCGATTCCGATGATTTTGTCATCAATGGATCCGTTTAGATGTCAAAAAGACCTAATAACCTATTTTCGCTATACTAGTCGCAACAGGTCGATGTAGGTACTAATTTCAAATGATTTAATTTATAGACTATGAAAAGTATAATATACAGCGTCTAATGTGAAATAGCATAGGAAGAATTTCACATTCAAAGAAAATCATTGACATATTTGAAATTACAAGTTGTTGGGTTATGAACAACTACGAGTGTATTCCAATTGCAGAAGCTTGATTCAAAACGCAGAATTTATTGACAAAGAAAATGAAAAAATCATTATATACTGAAACATATGATATATTTAGAGTCCTTAGGGTGAGAAGGTTTCGAAACCATTAGAAAACGACCACTTCTGGTCATCCGATTTCGATTATTTCGACATCAATAGATTCGTTTACATGCCATGAAATATAATTAATCATTTTCCAAAGCCAAAAGGGCCTCATAACCTATTTTCATTATACTAGCCGCAACAGACCGATGTGGGTTCTCATTTCAAATTATTTCATTTGTAGACTATGAAAAGTATAATATACAGCGTCTAATCTGAAATAGCATAGGAAGAATTGCACATTCGAAGAAAATCATTGAACATACTTTAAATTAAAAGTTGTTGGGTTATGAAGAACTACGAGTGTAATCCAACTGCAGAAGTTTGATTCAAAACGCAGAATATGTTGACAAAAAAATGAACAAAATCATCGTATACTGAAACATATGGTATTTTCGGATTCCTTAGGGTGAGAAGGTTTTGAATCCGTCAAAAACAGGTCACTTCCGGTCGTCCGATTCCGATAATCAATGGACATTCGATATTATCGCGATCGCGCGCGATAATATCGAATTTGACTTGGTGTACGATATCTCCTATTTTTTGGGGTTCCACCTTTTGCTTCGATAAGTTAGTTGGAGGTTCGAATGGACACCAATATGTTTTGTAACAATCATGTCGTTGGAATTAACGAAAATGCACGTATCATTCGATACTTACAAAGCATACCATAACTTATAGTAACATCTCCGTTGGTATCTTCTAATAATTTCAGTCTTGAGTGAATGAATGACGTCAAATGCGACGATCTGACTATTATTAACGAAGATACGGTTCAGTGCCCTTTTGGTTGCCTCTTTTTTTTCTTTGTTGATAAATTCAACATAACTCCTTCCATTTGATATGCTGCACGTGACGATGTGACTACTATTAACGAAGATGCGGGTCAGTGCATTTCTGACGTTTTGCGCCATCTTTGGTTTTTCTTTGTCGAAGAATTCTGCATCCGTTTCCATTTCATTTGACGTGCTATATATGAAGATCCAAATATCATTACCAAAAATACGGCTCAGTGCCCTTCTGACATGTTGCGCCATCTTCGTTTTTTCTCTGTCAATGAATTCTGCACCGTTTCCATTTCCTTGATGTGCTGCACGTTGAGAACAAATCATTATAAATGAAGATGTGGCTTGGTGCCTTTATGACATGTTGCTCCATCTTTGTTTTTTCTTTGTCGATACATTTCGCATTCGTTTCTCTTTCATTTGATGTGCTGCACATTAAGATCCAAGTATCATGAAACATGTTGTTCTGACATGTTGCTCTATCTTTGTATTCTCTCGTCGATGTCGTGTTTGTTGTAGGTGCTACAGACCAAAATTCCATTTTTTAAAATAGAACGCCCTGTATATCATTACATATTCAGATGCTACGTTAAATTCTGATATCATTTCATGTTTGGTTTTTGAAATTCGNAAAAAATGGAATTTTGGTCTGTAGCACCTACACCAAACACCCTATATATTTAAAAATTATATCAAAATATAGCTCTCATGAACTCCTAAAACTTTTGTATGAAACATTTTTGTGTATCTCCTTCAACAAACCAGATATTGCCTGTCACATAAAATGTGGGACACCCGGTATATTATATTCGTATCAATTTTGATGACTATGAACTTGGAATAACGAATGATGGAATTGTGAATACTGAGTGTTTTTGTATCAGAATATCGAAGTTGAGGTTAAAACATCTTTCGATGCATGTATTCACTTGAATGGATTTGAATTAATTTATGACAATTTTTCATATTTGTCTGTATCGTTACTTTGTTATGTTTATATGTCCAAGAACTCAGAACCCAGAACAAATGAAACTCAGGTTATCTACACATAATGGACTCGTCCGGTATTTGTATCACAGGATACTATTTTGAATGGGAATTTCGAAAAAACTACAAAACGAAATTAATTTCCAAATATCATAATTGAAATTTAATGTCAAATGTCAATCATCTATAATAATGTCCTGAATAAAATTCAAGATATAAAATGCCACTTTTTGTTAAAACGACCCAACGAATCAAAATTTAAAATGACAGACAAACTTATTTTCTTTATTTCTGAAATGTCCTGTTTTTGCCAACTTTCTATCTTTCAATATGATGTTTAGTCATCACTATAAACTCTGGTATATAATTTTTCGATATTGCATATTTTTGACAACTTTTCCTGTATAAGATAAGTTTTCATTAAGAAAAAAAGATATGTGTGCTTTGCATTTTATTTATTTTGGTAGTATATTATAAAGCCATTTATATAAAATATCAAAGTTATTGAGCCTGCATCTGAACGAATTTCCTTTGGAATGATCTATACAAAACGGCGTGTTTTTCTCCAATTTTAGAATACACCACCAGGAATCTTCAAAGTCTTCCAAATTTACTACGGTTGTGTATATATTGAATAGGCGCAGTCTGTCCAACAAATTCCTGAATATCGACAAATTCTAGCCTCATAATGTGCAACTATAGACTGAAAAAAATTGAAACTGCTGAGATTTGATACTCGTTCTGGGAAGGTTGCTATGGCGATTTTGAATGTTGTTTTCGAGATGACTCTGACTGATACTGCACACGTTGATGTATCATTCTGAAATAAATTCGATTTTCAGTACAAACATACACCCATGTCCATAAACCTTTTGAATACAATAGCGTATTTTCCTAATGAAAATTCTTGTAAGTGAGAGCGATACGCCTCCGTCACTCGATGTGGCAAGAATGACACTTTATCTCACAACTCCAACAAGACCGCCTCACCAAATTTACCTTTCACGATTTTGGCGGTGAATATTCTCTGCGGCATCTCCACAGGCAAATATGCTACTTTGATACTTGGCTTCCTCTTCACGATCGAACTTGCATTCAATTTTTATAAATCCATCTGCGAAAAATTAAAGATGAAAGCTTTCTGTTTTGATTCACAATATATGCGAATACTATCTCAAACAAACCACGACATGAAAAACATTTGACTTGACAAAATATATCGAGAAAAATTTTGGAAATCAAATGATTCAACAATTCTCACCAACTTTTAATAAAATGACATTTGAATAAATTCATCTGAGGGCAAAGTCAAATTTAAAAACACTTACTTCCAAATAGAATCGGTGCACTTGTCAGTGGTATCACTTTCAACGGATGCAACTAGCTCAATTCGCCATGCAGGACGTATATTTATAGTAAAATAAGTGATGACATATTTTGAAATGAAACAAAGAGCCTTTGTTTCGTCGCTTTAAGAACTGCGTATCTCCGGATACTTATTCAACATTGATAATGATCAATGTCACCTTGGGTATGAATATGAAAATTAGTGATGATATATTCTGAAATGAAACAAAGAAAATCAAAGAGTCTTTGTTTAGTCGTTTTGAGGCGTATTGTCAGATGTCTATTCAGCGTTGACATTGATCAATGTCACCTTGGGTATGAATAGCGCAATAAACACACGAATTCTGCTTTCTTTTCCCTTTTATATGAAGTGCTACATGTGATGATGCGACTATTAGTAGTGAAGATACAACTTAGTGCCCTCTTGGCATCGTCTTCGTTTTTTTTTCCTCTGTCGATCAATTCTGCATTCGTTTCCCTTTCATTTGATGTGCTGCACGTCGAGATCCAACTATCATTAACGAAGATGTGGCTTAGTGTCTTTCTGACATACTGCGCCATCTTTGTTTTCTATGTCGATGAATTTTGCATTCCTTCTCCTTTCATTTGAGGTGCTGTACGTGACGATTCGACAATTATTAACGAAAATGTGGCTTAGTGCTCTGTCGATGAATTCTACATTCGTTTTCCTTTCATTTGATGTGCTGCACGATGAGATTCAATTATCTTTAACGAAAATGTGGCTTAGTGTCCTTCTGACATACTGCGCCATCTTTGTTTTTTCTATGTCGATGAATTTTGCATTTCTTCTCCTTTCATTTGAGGTGCTGTACGTGACGATTCGACAATTATTAACGAAAATGTGGCTTAGTGCTCTGTCGATGAATTCTACATTCGTTTTCCTTTCATTTGATGTGCTGCACGATGAGATTCAATTATCTTTAACGAAAATGTGGCTTAGTGTCCTTCTGACATACTGCGCCATCTTTGTTTTTTCTATGTCGATGAATTTTGCATTTCTTCTCCTTTCATTTGAGGTGCTGTACGTGACGATTCGACAATTATCAACGAAAATGTGGCTTAGTGCTCTGTCGATGAATTCTGCATTCGTTTCCCTTTCATTTGATATGCTGCACGTTGAGATCCAACTATCATTAACGAATATGTGGCTTAGTGTCTTTCTGACATACTGCGCCATCTTTGTTTTCTATGTTGATGAATTTTGCATTCCTCCTCTTTTCATTTGAGGTGATGTACGTGACGATTCGACAATTATTAACGAAAATGTGGCTTAGTGCTCTGTCGATGAATTCTACATTCGTTTTCCTTTCATTTGATGTGCTGCACGTTGAGATTCAATTATCTTTAACAAAGATGTGGCTTAGTGCCCTTCTGACATGTTGCACCATAACTGTTTTTCTTTGTAGATGAATTCTGCAATTCTTGTTTAATTTGACATGCTGTACGTGACGATCCGAAGATGAAGATTTTCTTTGCAATTCTTCCTATGCCATTTCACATTAGGCGCTGTATATTATACTTTCCATAGTCTACAAATGAAATCATTTGAAATGAGTACTCACATCGGTCTGTTGCGGCTAGTATAACGAAAATAGGTTATAAGGCCCTTTTGGCTTCGAAAAATGGTTAATTGTGGTTCATGGCGTGTAAACGAATCCATTGATGTTGAAATAATCGAAATCGAATGACTGGAAGTGGTCGTTTTTTAATGGATTCGAAACCTTCTCACCCTAAGGACTCCAAATATATATGTTTCAGTATACAATGATTTTTTCATTTTCTTTGTCAATAGATTCTGCGTTTTGAATCAAGCTTCTGCAATTGGAATACACTCGTAGTTGTTCAGAACCCAACAACTTGTAATTTCAAGTATGTCAATGCATATTATACTTTTCATAGTCTACAAATGAAATCATTTGAAATGAGTACCCACATCGACCTGTTGCGAGTAGTATAGCGAAAATATGTTATGAGGTCTTTTTGGCTTCGTAAAATGATTAAATATGTTTTTTTGACATCTAAACGGATCCATTGATGTTAAAATCATCGGAATCGGACGACCGGAAGTGGAAACCGGAAGTGACCTGTTTTTGACGGATTCGAAACCTTCTCACCCTAAGGAATCCAAATATATCATATTTTTAAGTAAACGATGATTTTTCATTACCGAATATGTTTATTTTTGCATGAAACGTAAATATATGTCAAAGGTGGATAATCAAGTTTTCATATTTTTTCTCCAGATCTCTACAACTTTACATATGGTTCTCACACGAATTTCGAAATCATTTCATCACATGTACACCTTATGTGATGACGTTTCCTTATCAATTTCAACATCCATGACCCTTTCATGCCCGTTTTGACATGACGTTATCTTTGAGTTCTCTTTATGAATTCTATACCCCTCCTCCTTTCATTTGGTGTGCTGCACGTTGAGATTCAAACATTACTAACGAAGTTGCAGCTCAGTGCCCTGTTGGCATCGTCTTTGCTTTTTCTTTGTCTATGAATTCTACATTTCTTTTCCTTTCATTTGATGTCCTAGACGCGATGACGTGATTATTATTAGCGAATATACAACTTATTGTCCTTTGACATGTTGCGCCATCTTTGTTTATTCTCTGTATTCGTTTATCTGTCTTATGACGTGCTGCACGTTAAGATCCAAACATTACTAACGAAGATGCGGATTAGTGCCCTGTTGGCATCGTCTTTATTTTTTTCTTTGTTAACAAATTCTGTTTTTTCTTTTCCTTCCATTTGACATGCTATACGTGATGATCCGGCTATTATCAACGAAGATGTGGCTTAGTGCCCTTCTGAAATGTTACGCCATCTCTGTTTTTTCTCTATCGATGAATTCTGCATTTCTTATTTTTTCATTTGCTGTGCTGTACGCTACGATCCGATCATAATTAGCGAATATACAACTCAGTGCCTTCTTGACAGTTGTACAATTTTTTTTCCAATAACTCATTCATTTTCACAAGCCATCACACATTTTCTACCATGACACCACCTTCCAGGCTGACTACGTCACTTTTAAAATTACAATGTTTTATCAACATTCGACCCACATTCTCCAGTTCAATTTCATCTAACACAATCGATCGAGCAATATTTAATTCAAGTTGTGTTGAGTGTTACACCAGGTTCCGTTTAGGAGTCTGAAAATTCGGAAAATGTATCTTCATATGACAAAGCATGGACTTTAGTTATCTTTTGATGATGCTTACTTGGTTAGCGAAACAGGTTAAGTGATAAATGACTGTCATATTGAAACACGAAAACGGTTACGATAATAACGATGAAACAATAACGAATAAACGCACGCAAAACGATCGAAACGTATGCAAAATGTTGGAAACGCACGCAAAACGGTCGAAAACGCACCAAAAACGATCGCAAACGTACGAAAAATGATCTAAAACGCACGCAAAACGGTCGCACGAAAAACGATAGAAACGTCTGTAAAACGGTCGCTTTCCTTATTTTCGAATGTTTACTCCACAATACATAACTCCTCGACAACTTTGGTGCCATCTCCTCCTTCTCCTGATGATGCTAACTTGGTTAACCAAGATACGAGACTTGGTGTCCTTCCGACATGTTGGAACGCTAGACTTCTGTTAAACCGACATGTTTTTTTCTTAAATGATGTATTTTGAAACGCTCTGTATACACATTGATATGTTTCAAACCGACATGTTTTTTTTCTCAAATGATATATTTTGACTAACCTATACACTTCGAGGCCATGTTTGTTTTCAGTGATGTATTTTGAGATATCTTGTACACATCGAGGGATCGCACTTTAAAAACTTACAGCCTCGTGGAACAGAATATCAACTTCAAAATTGATCAAGATTGGGTTGTGATCAGATCCCCAAGTCTCAGATAGGACTTGCCAGTCACATCTACCAATTAGGTTAACAGATGCAATGCTCGAGTCAACGGCAAAAGAACATTGATTTGGCCTAGATACTCTTAAGTGTGCCATCATTGAGCATGTCCAGGTTATAGTTATCGATTGTTTCGACTAATTCCATACCACTAACCATATCATTATTTGAGCCCCATAGTGTTACATCCCCACAATCTGGTGATTTATAAATTTAATTTTTTATTTTGTAATTTTTAGAATTATGTTGTTTTCTCATCATTTAATAAATAGTTTTTGAAACATGATCTTTTAATTTGGAAAAATATCAAAAACGTACAAAAGTCATTCACTTCAATGATAAAATAACTTGCCCTTGACAAGGGAGTTGCTAACGTGAAATCGAATTGAATGCATTGCTATTCGAACTATTTACTCGAGTAACTGACCTTTGTTAGGAAAATTTTGGGGCCACTATGAATAATATATTTCAGGACCTCTTGAAATAATTACTCAATGATCATCAAACTAATGGTAGGTGACGTCTATAGCCCTGTTGAGTAAGGAATTCCAAATCGAGAAATTGAAATATATTGGAGAATAATTACTTTATTATAGATATTTACTTGAGATTTTTTCATAAATTTTGATGAGCCCACTAGAAGTCGAACAGATTTATTCTACGGTATTCTGCTTCAATATTTTTTTGAAGAAATGATCTACTTATTGAAATGATGAAATTGTGTCCAATCTAGAGTAATTGTTTTCGAAAAACATGATCTAGGTGAAATTCTTTTGAAAATAATTTATTTAGGTCATATGTATGTATCATTCAGTTTCATTCAATAAAAAGACTGATTGTTGGTATCAACTGAACGAGGACCTTATGAATAACATATTCTTTATTTATTTATCAACTGTTGCTGTTGAGCGGTAAATATTCCAGTATTGAAAAAGTTTATCAAACATTGGTACATTTGCTATTCAATACACTAATCAGCATATAATTATGTAATTGTAACTAACTGAAAAAAAATTATCGTTAGAAGGGTGGGGTTGTCGTGAACGGCGGTGGTGTACCGTCTTCATTGCCGATATATCCATTTTGTGATATGGGTCGGAGCCCTATTTTCGAAGGTGAATTAAAATAATAAATAAAGTGGTAGGGTTTCGAGAGTTTGGAACTATGTAATTGAATAATTCCTCCTCTGTTGAAATCTATTTTCAATTTCTCAATTTTTGAAAGTTTTTGAGTTATGAACGAATAACTCAATGTAATTTTTTTTCACCTAAATTTGTTAATGATAATTGCAATTTACTATTACTGTTAATTCAGAAGTGGGTTTGTTTGGCCTCTTCTAATTCAAAAAAGTTAATTTCAAATAATAGACCAAAAATTAAAATTTAATGAGCGAAATGGTTCAAATCGTTCAACTAGTTTGTGGAAAAGAAGTGATTAGATTACAACAGTATAATGTGCGATCTAACATTTCATCAATTGAATTCAATATCAATTCATAATCTCACAATCGTCGTGTGAAAATATTTCTGGAGCATGTTATATAAATCGCTTCATTACTCTGATAATGCCAACTAAGTTTACTTGTAGATGAAACCCATTAGAAAAGGAAGCAAATATAACAAAAATAAAATGAAAAAAATTATGGGCGATTTAAGCTCGGAAAATGGAAGGGGATGAGTTATTAAAAGTAAAAAACGGTTTATCGCGATTTCCGGCAAAACTACAAGTCCTATGGAAAAAAAGTTGAATGGCAGAGTTGTAGGTAATAAAAAGATCTACAACTAACTTTTTCACATAAACTCAAAATTTATGCGAAGAATTCAAAAAACCAATTTTTTGGTATTTTATTTTTATATTCTACTGAAAAAGCCCCCTGATTTTCAGTCGAAAATTCACACATAAAAATATGTTTAAAAAAAAATCGATGTGCTTCTTGTTCCTTAAGATCTCTACTCTTTGATGGTGTGAAAAAAGTATACATTACTATTGCAAATTGTCTCAGAAAATGCAAAAAAATTAAAAAACTCGAATCTGAAAATTGTTTTTTCATCATTGTGTTAAACTCTGAGAATGCTGAGCTATTTATTAAAATTTTATTCAAATAATCATGATATTTATTTTTTCAAGCCATGTTCTGGAAATGTAGAAGATCTATTTTTCACGTCTAATTGTTTCAAATATGAATCTTTCAAAAATATTGTTGCATTTCTGCATTGTTTTTCTGGTTGCGATACAA